>JACEEZ010024124.1:344693-359693 GCA_016584305.1 Chionoecetes opilio
GAATGAAATAATACAAGTAAAGGAAGCAATATATGCTCTAGTGAACGAGATACTATGCCTTAAAAGATGTACATCTCTGTGGTTGGCAGGGCTGTACCTACACAGAAAAATATGAGGGAGGAGGAATTAATCACATTATGCTTGTTGTAGCATTCTGATCTTATGTTGTGTTTGTTAGTTACTTCCCATGTAAAGTGCACTCTCTGTCTGTCTCTCTCTCTCTCTCTCTCTCTCTCTCTCTCTCTCTCTCTCTCTCTCTCTCTCTCTCTCTCTCTCTCTCTCTCTCTCTCTCTCTCTCTCTCTCTCTCTCTCTCTCTCTCTCATTTCGAACAGCTTGCAGTCATGATCAGGATTTCTCTTAAGCCATTTAAGCCGAGCAAAGATAGATGCATAAATACGTCAGCTTATTGATAATTTCTATCGTCATCACTGCCGGAAAGAGGAGACTAAAGAGTGGGACTAATTAAACCACTTTCACTACAACCCCCCCACCCCCTTCTTCCTTATTCATCAGTATCACTAAAGAAAAGTCATCTTACTTCTTCTAGTCACCAAGATCATCTCAAACTACAACAAAATGAGTCGGCATCTGGACTATATACCTTATATCTGTGTCTGTCACGTATCACCTGCAACACAAGCCACCATTCGTTTATCTGTCATCACCAAACGTTGATAAAAATAACTAGCCTACGCTGCCTACTGGTTAGTATTGCAGGGCGAACAACATCATTACTGTCAACACCACCAATCCAGAGTCAACACCGGCGTTCAAGATCATCATTTGAAGTTCGTGGTCCCCCAAGACACAAATGAGCCATCTCCTCGGCTTGCATGCTCACCTTCCCTCCATACACGTTTATATGCAATCAATTAAATAACCATAAAGTGACGCAGGCAGCCAAACAGTGTACGCACGTAACTCTATACACACTGCACCGAGAATATACAAAACACAATATTCGCACAACGGGCGGGCAAGGCTGGAGACGCCGATTCGAGACCACAATATCTATTAATTAACATTACAAGATTACCCGACGCGCTATTCACTCCCGCTGGCCACTGCCACTGCCCCGGCAAAGCCTCCTTTCGCTAGGAACTCGTTCAATTTAAATCACAATAAGCCCTTATCGCAGCCAACATCCGAACGTGGCCAAGTTCAAATAAGATTAAAAAGATTTAGGCCCAGTACTGAGTCGGCGACGCTTTCACGGGCAGGACTATCGGGGCCGGAATAACACCCCAGGCAGCGGCGAGGCACAGCGAGGCACGGCCGGCGATAATACACCGTGACAACCATGGCTGCTGATTGCTTGGAATCCCCGCCGGCCTAACAATGCTCAATGATTAAACTCGACGACGCCTACCACCTCTCCTAAACACATACTTTTTTTCCTCATTATTTTCATATATTTTTGTCTGTTGTTCAATTTTTTCGTTGCCGATTTTCGTTGTTTTGTCGGCTTTACAAAACTTTGTGGAATGGAGAGGAAGGGAAGAGAAGGGGTAGGAATGGACTGACAGCGGGTAAATGTGATCGAGAAGAGGAGGAGGGAGAAGGGAAGGGAAGGGAAGGGAAGGGAAGGAAAAAAGGAGGAACAGAGAAGGTAAGAAAGGAAGGGAAGGAAAAGGAAGGAAAAAAGAAGAAATAGAGGAGGTAGGAATTACTGGGGAAGGGAAGGGAAGGTACACGTGGAGGTATAGGCTACTCTTCGTCATATCAAAAATAATATAAGCTCCTCCCACAACCAGTAGACGGTGGAGCCTATAGCTTTCCGTAATGCTAAGTGGCTGACAAAACTCGGTAAAAAGACGTACACAACACTGATGTCCAAGAGAAATTCGCCTTTATCGTCCGTTAGACGGAGAAATTGCCTTATTAAAATAGCCTTGGAAATCCCATGAGATAAACTCCCTTTTCACACCTGGACCCAAAGGCCCATCCACCTGATGTGATTAGAAGCAGACTGGTGGGCAGACTGCCAGACACACACACGCACACACACACACACACACACACACACACACACACACACACACACACACACACACACACACACATACACATACACACACACACACACACACACACACACACACACACACACACACACACACACACACACACACACACACAGATTAACAGACTCAGAACATGGCAATAAAAAATAAATGCCCTAAATACTAAGCAATAATTTGATCTCACTAGCATATAGCATCAACAGTTTAAAAAATATCTTTACTACTGTAGAAACTCAGACATTCTTTCCTTCCTGCAACACTTCTAAGATTAATTTTACTAAGTCTCTCTACAGGGGCCTTATCCGCCCATGTATGGAGTATGTCTCACATGTTTGGGGAGGATCCTCTCATACAGCTCTCCTAAACAGGGTTAAGTCAAAAGCTTTTCGTCTCATCAACTCCCCTCCTCTGACTGACTGTCTTCAATCTTTAAATCACCGCCGGAATGTTGCTTCTTTTGCTATCTTCTACCGTTATTTTCATGCTCACTGCTCTTCTGAACTTGCTAACTGCATGCCTCCCCACTTCCCGCAGCCTCGCTGCACAAGACTTTCTACTCATTCTCATCCCTATTCTGTCCATCTTCCTAATGCAAGAGTTAATCAGTATCTTTTCTCTTTCATCCCTTTCACTGGTAAACTCTGGAACTCTCTGCCTGTTCCTATTTTTCCACCTTCCTACGACTTAAATCTTTTCAAGAGACGAGTAACAAGACACCTCCCGAACTTGGAAAATGAAACACGGACAAAAAGTGGACACAGGAGAACAAGAAATCAGAAAACACGATAACAAATGTTGAGATGAGAAAAAAAAATAACATACGGGAAGAAAGGAGGAAAAGGCACAGGGAAGTACAACAATAAATCGTGAATGAAAACGAACAGTGTTAAATGTGAAAATCATTAATGTATAATCTGTAAACGTCTGAAAATACGAGTACAACAAAATCAAGACTTTCGATGTAATAAGGTGTTGAACCCCATTCATTCATGTAACTGGCTGTGGTTAACAAAAAAAGATGAAGGCATAACTTTTCTTCATTATATTGAGCGTTAGAGAGCGAGAGCGAGAGAGCGAGAGCGAGAGCGAGAGAGCGAGAGAGCGAGAGAGCGAGAGCGAGAGAGAGAGAGAGAGAGAGAGAGAGAGAGAGAGAGAGAGAGAGAGAGAGAGAGAGAGAGAGAGAGAGAGAGAGAGAGAGAGAGAGAGAGAGAGAGAGAGAAAACAACGATCCAGCACTGTTTAACAATTTCCCTAAGAAAAGTCTCATCTCTCTTACTAAACTTTCTTCTCTCGCGTGTGTGAAGTTGGACGAAAACCCTTTAAAAAATGTTCATTACGAAAGAGCTTTCAAAGAATCTACAAACTGTATAGTGCGAGACAGGACATGACGGGAGCTGCATAAATGATAGATCCCCTTTTAAAAGACGTGTCAAGTTTTAAACTGCTACACAGGTTCCATTATCACACATTATGTTGACAAAATTTTGATGGATGCTACATTTCCCAGGGGGGCGGCTCGCGCGCTGGCTGGCTGGCTGGCTGAGAGAGTGAGAGGAAGGGCTGCTTGGGAGGGAAGGGGGAGAGGAAGGGCTGTTTGGGAGGGAAGGAGGGAAGGGGGAGAGGAAGGGCTACTTAGGAGGGAAGGAGGGAAGGGGGAGAGGAAGGGCTGCTTGGGAAGGAAGGGGAGAGGAAGGGCTGCTTGGGAGGGAAGGGGGAGAGGAAGGCTGCTTAGGAGGGAAGGAGGGAAGGGGGAGAGGAAGGGCTGCTTTGGAGGGAAGGAGGGAATGGGGAGAGGAAGGGCTGCTTAGGAGGGCAGGGGGAGAGGAAGGGCTGCTTGGGAGGGAAGGGGGAGAGGAAGGGCTGCTTGGGAGGGAAGGGGGAGGGGAAAGGGGCTGCTTGGGGAGGGAAGGAGGGAGTGGAGAAGGGGGAGGGAGAGGAAGGGTAGCTTAGGAAAAGGGAAGGAGGGAGAAGGGGGAAAGAAGACGAGAAGAGGCTGTTGGGGGAAGAAGGGAGAGAGGAAGGAGTGCTGGGAGGGAGAGGGGCAGAGGAAGGATGAGAAGAGAGGGAAGAGAGGAGAGAGAGGAGGGAGAGGAAGAGAGAAGGAGAGGGAAGAGAGGGAGAGGAGATGTGAGAGGAAGAGAGGAGATGGAGAGAGAGAGGAGAGAGAGAGAAAGAGGACTGAGAGAGGAGAAGAGAGAGAGAGAGAGAAGAGAGAGCAGAGAGAGGGAAGAGGAGAGAGAGCAGAGAGAAGAGAGTGAGAGCTGGAGAGAGGAGAGGAGGAGGAGAGAGATGAGGAGAGGAGAGAGGAGAGAGGAGGAGAGGAGAGAGCGAGAGAGAGAGAGGAGAGAGAGAGGAGAGAGAGATAGAGAGAGAGAGAGAGAGTAGAGAGAGATGAGAGAGAGAGAGAGAGAGAGAGAGAAAGAAGAGAGAGAGAGAGAGAGAGGAAGAGAGGAGAGAGAGAGAGAGAGAGAGACGAGAGATGATGAGAGAGAGATAGGATGAGAGAGAGAGAGAGAGAAGAGAATAGAGAGAAATATTATCCCAATCTATTTTATGATATTTTTCATTTAATATATATATATAATATAATATATCATCTAACTTCCTCTACATCTTCCCTAACTTTTCTGTCTGTCTTTTGAACAATTACTACGCAATTATTATACTTCGTTGACAGGTGTGGAGGTTGTGCATGTGTAATATCCAGGTATGTGTTGGGAAGAGGAGGAAGAGGAGGAGGAGGAGGAGGAGGAGGAGGAGGAGGAGGAGGAGGAGGAGGAGGCTGTGTGTGGCTAGGGAAAACAAGTGTCGGGATGAAAGTAACATAGTATTTTTATATCTCTTGCATCATGTTTAGTCGGACAGTTAACACAGAAAACTCAGAAAACCCCGCGAGATAAGTAATTATTCTACTATTCGACCTGGGTGACTATGATGAAAAAGACGTCGTAAAAAGAGAAGTAATTATTATATTTTCCAGCGTAGGTGACAATAATGTTAGGACGTCATAAACCTGCATATAATCAGAGGTCGATACACAGATATCCTCGACGATACCTAACGATCCATCACACATATGTATATCGTGGGTGCTGTGCGGATGGGCGTCTCCTAGATCAAATGACTACTGTATTATCGTATAGTAGTCAAGCATAGATAGTATAGATATAGTATAGATAGTAGCCAATTGATCTCTGGGCCTTTCCTCCCAAACACCTGATATACACACCATCTGGTACATCCACATTCCTGCTCTTTGCGGATCATGTAATATCGAGGTTTTCCCAACATGTAGCTTCGGCAAACTCAGGTGCTCTCCACGGCTCGGCAGGTAAAGAGATCCTGAAGGGCTGCAGGAGGAGGAGGAGGGGGAGGAGGAGGAGGAGGAGGAGGAGGAGGAGGAGGAGGAGGAGGAGGAGGAGGAGGAGGAGGAGGAGGAGGAGGAGGGCGAAGTAAGTGCCTTCAATAAATCCGTGGTATCAATTAGATCCCCTCAGCACAAGTGATACTACAGTGTGAATGCTTTAGGATGTGTGGTGATGTTGTCCTCTCACAGCAAGTCACTGAGCACATCACACATCACACACACACACACACACACACACACACACACACACACACACACACACACACACACACACACACACACACACACACACACACACACACACACACACACACACACACACACACACACACACACACACACACACACACACACCTGTCTGTCTGTCTGTCTGTCTGGCCACCGAGCTGAAGGTGAAGCAACAGACATCATGATCTGGATGATTACTATACGTGTGTGTGTGTATTATCTAGTTGTATTCATCTAGTTGTATTCATCTAGTTGTATTTTACAGGGCTGAGCAACGCTCGTATGGCCCCGTCTCCATATCAACATTTATTTTATCATTCATCCTTAGTGCTTAGTGTTGGCCGAAGCCACCACCCCGGGAAGGGGGTCACAAACCCCGGCTAACACCCGGTACCCATTCACTGCTGGGTGGACAGGGGCTCGGGTTTTTAAGAAGACCGCCCGTCTGTCTTCGCTCCGCCCGGGGATCAAACCCGGGACTTCTCGGTTGTGAGCCGAGCGTGCTAACCCTTACACTACGGAGCTCCCTGTGTGTGTGTGTGTGTGTTGTTGTGTGTGTGGTGTGGTGTGTGTGTGTGTGTGTGTGGGTGTGTGTGTGTTGTGTGTGTGTTGTGTGTGTGTGTGTGGTGTGTGTGTGTGTGTGGTGTGTGTGTGTTGTGTGTGTGTGTGTGTGTGTGTGTGTGTGTGTGTGTGTGTGTGTGTGTGTGTGTGTGTGTGTGTGTGTGTGTGTGTGTGTGTCACTGTGTGTGTGTGTGCGGGGTGTGTGTGGGGGAGAGATCTCTTGCTGTATAGGTCAATGTAATGAGGGAAAATCAGAAAAGTAAAAGGAGGAGGATTACATAGGAATAACAGACACCAGGAGACTCACCGGTCTATAACAAGGGTATCTGCTGAACACGTACTACTACTATTATCAAATTATAGAGAATAGGATAACACGGAACAAGGCTCCTCCCCGCCCACCCCTCCTTCCAGCAACAAGCCTGCAGGATACAGGTGGAAAAGAACACCTTGTGCCTAAAAGAGGATAGGTATACTGAACATACATGGACATTTCATAACACAGAATGAAAGTAATGTAGCCTGCTGACGTATACTGCCTCTGACACTAATTATTCATCTCCGGGATGTTAGTAAGATTACACGCGGGGCAATATCACGTTTGCTTTGAAAAACGAATCATTTAATCAACAAAAACAACATCTAGTTTGTTTTTAAGGTATGGGATAATAAGGAGGGGGAGGAAGACGAAGAGAAGGACAAGGAGGAATATAAGAAAGAGGAAGAGGAGAAGGACAAGGAGGAAGATAAGGAGGAATACAAAGGAATACAAAGGAAACACAAACAGTAACAGACCATTATTACATGGCTGTTTGATTTAACTACACTACACTAACTAGATAATAATAGAGAAAGTATAGGAAAGTAGATGGAAGAAGTAGTAGAGGAGGAGGAGGAAGAGGAGGAGGACAAGGAGGAGCAGGAGGAGAAGAAGGAAGAAGAGGAGGAGGAGGAGGGAGGGGAGGGAGACAAGTAAGGCAGCCCAGAGTTAATATCCTCCGTCCCCAGGCGACCAGCCAGGGATCTCTTGACTCCGTGTTGACTCCGGCGGACTCCTGTTCTTCATTTGTTCAACACAATTAAGCCCGAGCACTTCTTCCTCTCGTATATTTATGGTTTTTACCCTCCTTTTCCCAAAACGATTCGGTCGCCATCAGGTCACCCTTGCCGTGCCCCCGATTAGGCGACGGAGGCCGAACGATATCTTACGAGAAGCCAATAAGCTTGCGCCTAATTTACAGAGGATCTGAGACTATTTCCAAGCTGTCGATTGTCACTTGTTCCTCCCATTTATCTTGATCCAACACTCTTACGGAGAGGATCCAATACTTTTACCAGACCGTTAATTGGCGCCTCTTTTCCCCCCTCAGTTAAAGAGACACTGCCCGCCGCAGTCCCTCGGGAGCCTCCACACACACACACTCACACACACACACACTCACACACTCACACACACACACACACTCACACTCACACTCACACTCACACTCACACACATACACATACACATACACATACACACCACACACACACACACACACACACACACACAGACACAGACACAGACACAGACACAGACACAGACACAGACACAGACACAGACACACACACACACACACACACACACACACACACACACACACACACACACACACACAAAGTTGAACACAGTCACCCATCTACACACCTGCCTCCTCTCCTCCACCTCCTCCTCCTCCTCCTCCTCCTCCTCCTCCTTCTCCTCCTCCTCCTCCTCCTCCTTGCGTGTGCTAAGGAAGGATCGCTGACTCCAGACATTTGTATGGTATCATGATAATAATGTAATACTGTCTGTATGTCTATCTGTTCATCTGTCTCTCTGTCTTACACGCGCACTCATACACACACACATAGAAAAACCGCAACTTGGGGTGAGGAAAATAAAGTGCATAATATTACTAATACAATAAACCTACGGCTACTTTTTAAACTTCCTCAATTTGTATTTTTGGTGATGGATACTTTCCCCCCGCCCCCTAATCCTTCCATCTATATGCCGCCAGTACCTCTCTCTGTCCAGCATTCTCCTCGTATGTATACCTGTATGTGTATGTGCAGTTCTTGCTTGTATGTGACTCTTGTATGGATAAACTCAATACGCGTCCATGTGAGCAGCAATTTTGGGTCATCAGAAGTCAGGAGGCAAGGCTGTACTACCTCAGTAGGCTTACAACGGGAGGCTCAAGACTGCAGTTTTTTCAGGTTATTTTAGGTATATTTGAGGTTGTTTCAGGTTAGTTTAGGTATATTTGAGGTTGTTTCAGGTTAGTTTAGGTATATTTGAGGTTGTTTCAGGTTAGTTTAGGTATATTTGAGGTTGTTTCAGGTTAGTTTAGGTATATTTGAGGTTGTTTCAGGTTAGTTTAGGTATATTTGAGGTTGTTTTAGGTTAGTTTAGGTATATTTGAGGTTGTTTCAGGTTAGTTTAGGTATATTTGAGGTTGTTTCAGGTTAGTTTAGGTATATTTGAGGTTGTTTCAGGTTAGTTTAGGTATATTTGAGGTTGTTTCAGGTTAGTTTAGGTATATTGAGTGTTCAGGTAGTTTGTTTTTGAGGTTGTTTCAGGTTAGTTTAGGTATATTTGAGGTTGTTTCAGGTTAGTTTAGGTATATTTGAGGTTGTTTCAGGTTAGTTTAGGTAATATTACGTTATTTAAGGTTTATTTCAGGTTGTATAAACACACCAAATACTGTTTTCGCTGTATTTGGTAACCTTTTGGCCTGAGAGTAAAAGTATTTGAACATTATTTATAGAATTTTTAAAGATCTACTTGATCTATATATGTCACGGAGCGAGGAGGTCTGTGAGGCGGGACGGGGCGGGGCGGGGCTGGGCGGGGCGGGGAGGGGCGGGGCGGCGACCCAGGATAAAGAAATAAGTAAAAAAAAATACAAGGCACTACTAAGGAAACTACCGCCTTGAATGAGTCCATGTAAAGAAAAAAGAACATTGCGTGTTTGGTAGGAGTCATGTTTATAATTAAATGTAAACAAAAATGCTGCCTCGGCATTGGAGGAGCGGGCGGGCGTGAGGAGCCATGGATCCCCTCCCTCCACGCCCACCGCTGCTCCACCAGTAATGTAACATTTGCCTCCAGGAGTCAACTTGTTTTACAAATAACACACTGATTCCTGCGCATCTGTGATTAATCCAGACATCGGGCATAGGGTCCTTAGCTAGGGCGAGGCGCGGCACCGGGAAAGCAGACCAACGCTAAGGCGCCGCAAGACCCACATTGTGACGGCGTGACGCGAGGCCTCATACAACCCTCAGCCACACGCGACTTCTTCTCGACTTTTAATCCTAGTCGCTATGAAGTGGACCAAGTTAATTTTTGAGAAGTGTTTTAATAGTCAACACTCTTTCATTTGAAACTGTTTGTATGGCCCTTCACACGAAAAAACGTAGGCAACTTGCTAATTGAGTGAGCAAACTAAAGGCCCGCGTCGGGGACGGGGATTGTGCCGAGGAGGCGGCGTCCGCGGCCACACAATGCCGAGGAGTCGAAGCCTTTTACATCATTAGCTTCTCGGCGGGGCAATTGTGCCGGGATGGGCGTGGTGAGAGTGGCAATGAGTGGCAGTGTGCGTGGCCCAGAGTGTGATGGTGAGAGGTGAATGTGAGAAACGCTTAATAAGGTAACACTTGAGAGTTTGTTGTCGCGTGAAAGTGTCCTTCAGTAGAGCAGGCGAGGCATCCGAGTGGGCAACGCTTCTAACGCTATGAACCTGCTTTTACCCGGCAGACAATGCGTCATTCTGCGCCGGGGCATTCATAAGCGACACAAGTGTCTTCACTAATTTATTCTCGCGCGCTTGAGTATTTCTCTCCCACTCTTATAAAGAAAGCGTCTGTCTTAGAAATAACACATTTGCATGAAACTCACCCGTGAATATGAACTTAGTGAGACAATAGCAAAATTATTTGGATATAAAACAAAACACTCGCTGTGATACTCGAGGGCACAAGGACGCACAATTGCTTCTATTCACGCCTCTGCATTTGTATTTCATATCATATTTTAACAAATCAACTGAAACGGCAGATTTCGCAGCCCACTTACTCAAAACACGATTGAAAGAAAAGTTGCTTCAAGTCATCCATTCAAAATTTTCATGCAGAAGCTATCACATCAAGTTATTTCCTGTACAACATGATGTGTGCTAGTTTCGCAAATCTGTATCTTGCAGAAGCATGCTATGCAATGTTATGAACGTGAGTCATGTTCTCTTGCTAAATGCTGACTGATCTTGGTTACATTAATTTACTCTTCCGAGAAAAGTTTCGGATATAAAGAGTCAACTCCGTCAATCTTGTCAGAATCTTTTCAAAAGAATCTTTAGTCATCCGTTAAGAGTGGCTTCATTAACAGCAAAAAGGTCGTTTGACACTTAGACATCTACTGCCACGAGTGTAAAAAACCCACCATGGTATTGAGCAATTATTTGGAGAGGCGAATAAAATTTTGGAAAAAAAATAAGCTTTTTATATTTCGGTATTTTCCTGGTCTGCATCTCTTCGGTTACGAGGAGACAATAGGACAGACAGATCTAGGAAGATGTGTACTATATAGTTGAAATGGAGTCGCTTTAAATACCATCCCAATATGGTAAAGAAACAGAAAATATGATGTTTATAACCTATAGATAACTGGAGACACTCACCTCAATGCACTCATGGTAAGTCTTGTATTTCCTCGCCCAGAATACATCCTGCAAAGTCTGTTCACTCCTGTGTACTTACCTATTTCCTGACAGTGAACAGGGACGTAATACCATCGAAGAACTGTCCAACAGCTCCTATACGAGTATATACAGTATACGCGTTGCTGAGGCCCTGTTCCACCGCCGTCTGTATACTCTCGCCTTGTCAATCGCCGCCGTGAAACTCTTCTTTGCCCCCACTCCTTCATCTTTGCCGCCTTCGTCTTCATCACCAAACTGCAATGAAGACAAAACACTTCAAAGGCTGGATCCATAGCGATAAAGTGGCACGAGATGGATTCTATAGCAATATAGTAAAACAAAGTTATCAAAGTATCATCAAAACCTAATGGAAAATAGAAGAAAACTGTAACCAGCATCAAAACGTATCATGACTTATGTTTTTTTTTTCATAGTTAACAATGAAAAGATAAAGATGAGAATAGTATTGATTTCAGTGAATAAGATGAAGGAAAAATTACATAAACAATATTTCAGCATGAGGATAAAATGCGTAAAAAAAGAGAAATAAGAAAGGGAGAAAGGAAAACAGCTCCATACTAGAAAAAAGAAAGAAGTGTCCCCAGAAGAAGACAGAAGAAAGAAGTAACATAATTAGACGTGAAAAGCAGCAACCTTCACTTATTACCCACACCACACACACCTTTCCCTCCTAACACCCACCATACCCACCACACCCTCACCACCACCCACAACACCCACCACACCTCTCCACACCCACCACCCTCACCACACCCACCACACCCACCACACCTCTCCACACCCTCACCACCCTCACCACCACCCACAACACCCACCACACCTCTTCACACCCACCACCCTCACCACCACCCACAACACCCATGCACCACACCTCTCCACACCCTCACCACCCTCACCACCACCCACAACACCCACCACACCTCTCCACACCCACCACCCTCACCACCACCCACAACACCCACCACACCTCTCCACACCCACCACCCTCACCACCCATCACCAACACAAAACCCCTACATACCACCTCCAACCTGCACAACATACTAGGTCATTTACAGCCTTGCGTGTCACCCCCTCCCCCCTCCTCCACTACATACCCCCTGCCACCACCTCACCTTACCCCCACCCACCCCTCACCTACCACTCCCCAACCCTTCCCTTATACTTAAGACTCCAAACACTACTACCCTCCCTATTCCTTCCCTTTCAAGTCTGTTTCTTTTCCTCCCTCAACCGTTTCGTCTAAGTCCATTTCCCCTTCCCCCTTCCCTTCCCGTCCCGTCTAAGTCCATTTCCCCCTTCCCCCTTCCCTCCCCGATCCGTCTAAGTCCGTTTCTTCCTTCCCCCTTCCCTCCCCGTCCCATCTAAGTCCATTTCCCCCTTCCCCCTTCCCTCCCCGTCCCGTCTAAATCCATTTCCCCCTTCCCCCTTCCCTCCCCGTCTAAGTCCATTTCCCCTTTCCCTCCCATATATATAGTCCATTTCCCCCTTCCCTCCCACAGAGCCCCCGTAGTCCTCTGTCCCATGTCATAAAGGAAAGAGAGAGCTGGCGATTGTTTTATTGGATGCGGGCGTGTATGGGTGGAGGGGGAGGGGGAGGAGGGGGTGGAGGGGGAGGTGGGGGTTGTGGTAGTGGTGATGCAGGAAAAAGGGGAGAAAAAGGGGAAGAACAGGAAGAGCTAAGGAGATAAAAGGGGTGGATTGAGGTGTATGGGTGGTCACAAGTCGTAAAATAGCAACTATACTACTACTACTGCTACTGCTATTACTACTGCTATTACTACTACTACTACTACTACTACTACTACTACTACTACTACTAGTAGTAGTAGTAGTAGGTCTACTACTACTAATAATAATAATAATTACTACTACTGCTACTACTAATTACTACTACTGCTACTACTACTACTACTACCACTAATACGAGGACGAGGACGACGATTGCTATTTCTGCTCCTATTGTTATTATTCCAACCATTGCTACTACTACTACTACTACTACTAGTACTAGTACTACTACTACTACTACTACTACTACTACTAGTACTACTACTACTAGTATTACTACTACTACTACTACTACTACTAGTACTACTACTACTACTACTACTACTACTAGTACTACTACTACTAGTACTACTACTACTACCTAATACAATATACCTCCACCGCCTCTTTATTTGCGGCGGGTACGCCATAGCCCCACCTCGCTATTGACTGTGGCATCCAACCTTACAACTACCCCTAAAAATACATACATTTACTAACTAACTACCCCTAAATTTACAAACCTACTCTATTCCTAACCTATCCACCCTTATCCCACTCTCTACCAATGTGGCCTCGCAATCGAGGTCACCTATGTCCGTGTTAGAGGGAGTGGAGTATCTCGTACCCCTGAGACACAGGAGGGCAGACCGGAGCAGGGAGAAGGAGAGGCGACACCTCATCCAGGCGGCGACGGAGCTCCTTGGCTGGTGCTTCTTTACTGACATCAAGTCAGCTAGTCTTGAGTCTTGGGGGCCATGCCCCCAAGCTCTAGCTAAGCCTAAGCTAGCTCCTAGCCTTGGGGGCCATGCCGCCAGATGTGGTGAAGACCAGGGGCGTGAAGGTACCATGGTCGACTTGCAGGATCCTATCGCCATAGGCCCTTATCTTCTCCAGCTCGTTCCTGTGGTGGACAGCCTCGAGGGAGAGCTCACGATGGGAGGCGGCCATCGGGTCGAAGATCCGGATGTCCAAAAAGGTCCGCTGCCCTCTGGTCCAGAATCCCCGAGCACAGATGTCCACGCGAGCCTCAGGGTGGTATTGGCTGTCCTGTACTGCAGGAGTTCCCCATCTAGAGGCAGAAGGGTTGGCTCGGTGGAGACGTCGTGGCACACCTCCCTGAGCATGCTGGCTGTCAGGTCCCTCACCTCGTCGTGCCTGATACCACGAATCCCCCCTTTTTGCACGTCATGGTGTGGTCTACGTTGTTGGGGGATCCACACACACAGGTGTTGGGGAGTCCTTCCACTGCCAGCCGTACCTCAGAGCAACGGCATCGACAAATTCTTGTTTGTTGAGGTTTGAAGCCCTTTGCTCTGATTGGTAGTGATGTTAGCCAGTTGGACGCTCCCGTCTCCTGTGCGATGTGGATTTTTCTCACGGTGTCTGGAGGCAGGATGGTCGAAAGGTGTTCAAGGCTGGTCTTCTGCCCTTGCTGCCTGTCTCGTGAGAATCGTTTTCTTTTGCTCAGCGATCACACTTTGGTCGATTTCACCTTGTGCGTCCTGAGCGATGATCATATCCGTGAGGGACCTGGTAAGGTTGATGGAGTTTGAGGTTCTCCACCTCAGCCACCTTCTCAGGAGAGGTGATTCCCATCCCGCCTAGTCTTGGAGGAGTTCGAGCAACGCCCTCGCGTCATTCCCCGGGACGGGAGATCTCAGTAACGCTGGTATGAAGGTGTTCTTTATAGATTCCTCCAGCGGTCTGAGGAGAGGGCTGATGTCCGGGATGGTGCGCATGACGAAGTTCCACCGATGTTGCAGCCATGCGTGTATGCCGCGTAGCTGCGTGAGGCTCGGTCTTGGCCATGGCTGACAGGACATCGACCTCGTGCACCCACTCAGACACTTTCTCTCCGACGTACTCCTTCTTATACTCCTCTGTTCCAATAACAGCACCCAAGTGCCGCTGTCCTTCCTTCGTTACCACAACTCCACTGCCACTGAAGATGTTTACAGCCCCGTCATAGTGCTCTGGCTTGACGATGAGGAAGGATTTAGCGGCGTTGGGTGTGTATCCTATGGTAGGGCCATTGGCCTGTATTAACCCCCACCAGTGGCTTAGGTCCTGTAATTTGCCGGCCCCTGACAGGTCGTCAGCATATGCCACCTGCTTCACCTTGGTTTTTTCAAACGCAATCACGTCTTGAAGGACTGACATGCCAAGGGCGTACATCGCCATGGCCACTGGGTCACCTTGAGTTGTTCCTTCCCTTGACTCTAACACTACTAGTACTACTACTACTACTACACTACTACTAGTACTACTACTACTAGTACTACTAGTACCACTACTACTACT
>JACEEZ010024124.1:367193-369693 GCA_016584305.1 Chionoecetes opilio
ACGTCACATTTTCTTTTATACGTCATTTATTTTCTCTTTCGTTATTTTTGTTAAGAAAGAACGAGTGAGTGAGATGGTCTTTGATTATCTTTTTTTCTTTCTCTCTCTCTCTCTCTCTCTCTCTCTCTCTCTCTCTCTCTCTCTCTCTCTCTCTCTCCTCTCTCTCTCTCTCTCTCTCTCTCTCTCTCTCTCTCTCTCTCTCTCTTTTTCTATCACTCGCTCGCTTACCTTCTATTGTGATTCTTTATTGTGATTTTTCAAAGTTTTAATTTCCAGGCAACACATAATCCACCAATTTCTCCTTAGAATATGAAAGAAAAACCAATCTCTCTCATACGTAATAACATCAGAAGAACGGTTTGCGTCCTTTTCACGTGACGATGGTATTATAAGAGGCGAAGCAACCTTAAAATAACTTGACGCTTACCTGAAACCGTATAAAGTCAAATCCGGATTCTCTCTTACGTACAAGTAAACACAGACAAACAAATAAGCAAAGGGACGGAGAGCCTAGCTATGGAGGGGAAACGAGGGGATAAAGACGTGTGATAAAGGATGAGGAAAGGAAGACCAAAAGATATTGATATTGATATTGATATATTTATTTGGCCATGTAGTTTTGTACATATGAACATATAATATATTAAAAGCCAGGTCAATAAGCCAAAAAGCTTTTAAGGACCTGAAAGCATAATACAAAAAAACATAGCAAGGGGCTGGTCAGGCCAGTTTTGAAAATATAACATTTTAGGATGATAAATATGGAAGTTAACAAAAAGTAAACCAATCATTTAAAAATGCATAAAAAAAAAAATCTTAATAAAACCATAAAAAAAAAAAAAAACACAATATGACATTTATGGGTTTTAAGAGTTTATAAATTTCATTGTATTTGTCAACATGCTTTTATCAAATTACGTTTGAAAGATTTTAAGTTTTCATCAGTAATAAAATGTTCTGGGAAGTTTTTTCCCCTTTAGGGTTCCCCTTGACAAGATATCTGTTGTGCATGTAGTCGGACAATGGTATAAAGTAAATCATGTGTCTTTGGGGGTTTCATTGTAGGGTGATGCTCTAAAGGGCCCCGGGCTAAAGGTAAGAGTAAAGGATTATGTACAAAAGATGGGGTTGGAAGGGGGTATGATATCTGGAAGCTTTAATAACTTGAAATCTCGGGAAAATACTGATGGTATGGTCTAACGTTTTAAGAAATAACCGTAAAAACTTTTTCTGACTAAAAAAGAGGCTGTCAATGAAGGGTTTCAAAGAGAGAGAGGAGAAGAGAGAGAGAGAGAGAGAGGGGAGAGAGAGAGAGAGAGAGAGAGAGAGAGAGAGAGAGAGAAGAGAGAGAGAGGGGAGAGAGAGAGAGAGAGAGAGAGAGAGAGAGAGGAGAGAGATAAAGCCGGGAAGGGAAAAGGGGAATGGGAAAGGAGAGAAAACGAAGGAAATAAAAGAATTAGATGATGCAGAACACACAAGAGAATTGAAGACGAATGGAAGAGTATGATGAAAGGAAGCGTAAAGGATAAGAATTGGAAGGAAAAGGGAATAAAAAAAGAGAAAGAAAGTCAAAGGAAGAGAAAAACGATGAGACATAAAATCAAAAGGGCATGGAAGAACAGTGAACAGAATTGGACGAAAGGGAAAAGTGGATAAAGGAGAGAGATAGAGTAGGTGAAAGAAGAACATAGAAGAACAGTGAAGAACAGAACATAGAAGAACAGTGAACAGAATTGTGAAGAACAGTGAAAAACAGAACATGGAAGAACAGTGAACAGAATTGGACGCAAGGGAAAAGTTGATAAAGGAGGGAGATAGGGTAGGTGAAAGGTACATAGGGGAACCACAGGGAGGCGAGCGCTACAAGTGTGGGTGATGGGGAAGTAATGGGGTGAAGGGAAGGGAAGGGAAGGGCGGGGAGGGGGGGGAGGGAAGGGAGGGAAGGGGGGGGAGGCAGGGCACTGTGTCCAAAATCGCGTCATCACATTAAGGGAGCGTTCTGGGTCGGGCGAGAACGTGTGGGTTTGTGTGTGTGTGGAGAGAGAAATAAATTTTCATCCTATCTGACACTTTGCAAGTACAACTACAAGGTTATTTACTTACAAAACGCCGCCCGTCAAAACGACTAGGCGGGGCTCGAACCGCTTTACCGAATGCAAGGACGCTGCACATTTCTAGCTACGTCTTACCAGCTTGCCACCCTGACGGGCATTGTGGGGAAAAGAGAGAGGAGAGAGAGAGAGAGAGAAAAAGAGAGAGAAGAGAGAGAGAGAGAGTAGAGAGGGGGTCTAGAGAGGGGGAAAGGGGGTCAATCACTCCTCTATGTCTTCCACGTCATAAAATCATCCTAGAAATCGTGGTCCCATAAAAAAAGCCAGTCGATCCACTCTTTAACCCCAAGGTGCCGAAGACTTTCTCTGCATGCGTCACCCTCAGTGGTGAAGATTACTAATTTTTAAAGTTCGATGGATGATCCTGTTAAGGTGAAAAAAACAATGTT
>JACEEZ010024125.1:0-25000 GCA_016584305.1 Chionoecetes opilio
AGGGGAGAGGCAGGGTGAGTACCTTGCGGAGAGAATAGGAAAGTCAGTGCTTAATTACAAAATCAGGCTTAGAAAAATGGATGAAAACAGGTGGGCTCGAAAAGTTTATGAGTGGATAGGACAGAGTAGTAAATGGGATAGATCAAGCAGACGGTGGGAGAGGAAGTGTGGGTTACAGGGTTTCACAGATAGGATACACCAGTCTAGTGAGGGGGAGTTAAAGCGAAAGGTGAATGACCAAGTTCAGAGGCAGGGCAGGGAGATGTGGAGACAGAGGATGGAGGGTAAGAGTTCTCTGAATTGGTACAAGGGGAAGACCACACCAAAGTGTGAGGTCTTTTATGATGGTAGCTTGGGGAGTGGTTTATTATTTAAAGCAAGGACAAAATCTCTGGAGGTCAATAGTAGAACATATAGATGGGCAAACGAAGGAAGCAAGATATGTCAAATGTGTATGGGTAGACTAGATGAAACTGTAGATCACCTGGTATTAATGTGTCCAAGGTATGATGAGGAAAGAGAGCGGCTTATAGCAATAGTGGCACGGGAGGTAGGCGTGGATCAGTGGGATAGAGTGGCAGAGGGGAACATAGATGGGATAATGGAATTTCTTTTAGGTTTGAGTAGGGTACAGGACACCAATAGAAGAATCATTGAAGGGGTTAAAGTATTTCTAGAAAAGGCTTGGGTAAAAAGAGCAGAGAGTTAGGGCCTAATCCTACAAGCCCTCAGGGAGCCAGCCGGAAAATAGGCTTTGAACTGCGACTGAAAACCGTGGTTTAGCTCCCCACCTAGAAAGAAGAAGAAGACTGACCGCGCCAAGATTCGTTGGGAAGAAATCAAGATGTGAATGGAAAAAGTGGATTTTGAGTGACATCCGAGCCCCAAGCGCATGGTAACTCTTCAACATGTCATTTACAAGTTCCTCATAATTCGATGCTCGAACATTACCTAGGTAGTTCTTTATAACAGCCAAAAAGCTCTTCCAAGCAGCTTTTTCCAGGGCAGTTAGGCTCTTTACAAAGTCATCATCATTGAGTAGTTGACGAATTTGAGGGCCATTGAAAACACCTGCCTTTACTTTGGCTTCAGATACAGTGCGTTCAAACTTTGCTAACAAATACTGAAAGCCAGCACCATTTTGATCCATGGCCTTCACAAACTTTTTCATTAACCCAAGTTTCAGATGCAATGGAGGTAAGTACACCTTTTCACTGTCAACAAGAGGTTTGTACATACAGTTGAACCTGCCAGGTGAGTCTTTCGGTCGTGCTGGCCATTCCTTTTGTTTGTAATGTTTGCTGTCCGCTCTAGAGTCCCACAAACAAAGAAAACACATGTGCTTAGTGTAACCTAACTGGAGTCCTAGAAGCAAGGAGATTACCTTCAGGTCCCCACACAGATTCCACTGATGTTCTTCATATTTAACAGCAGATAACAAAGTCTTCATAGTTTCATAAGTTGCACTCATTTCATGGCCATGCGCAATTGGAACACTCGGAAGCTTATTTCCTTTATGCAGAAGAACGGCCTTTAGCGTGTTTTTTTCCTGAATCTATGAACAGCCGCCACTCACTCTTATCATAAGTGTGAGACTCACAAAGTTGTTCCATGAGTGTGTCAACATCAAAACAGTAACAGAGCTTGTGTTCCATCTTGAAGAAGCTTGAAAGTTCTTTATGTCTACGACGAAACGTGGTGATGAGAACTCCTTCTTGTAGCAAATTCCATTCCTTGAGACGAGATCCAAGGACTTCACTTTTCTCCTTGGGTAGATCTAGGTCCCTAGCAAGGTCATGTAGCATTTCATGACTGATGAATTTGGGCTCTCTGTTGTCTGCCATTTCTTGAAAGTCTGTATCCATGGGATTATCCTCCTCGTTCGAATCTGATTCACTTATAGCACTTGCAATTGGAACATTTGGAACTGGGAGATCAGGACCATGTGGCACAGGCCTGATGGCAGAAGGTACGTCAGGATACCTGATTTAGCTCGCGTTTTTACTGAATATCCTTTGATGTTAGTGAGGCAGAAGTAGCAGTCAGTACTGTGATCCTTTTGTTCACGCCAAACCATTGAGATGCCGAATGCCATGCCTGATGGCCGTTTGCCACGCATCCATTCATTCAAGTGGTTCACACAGGGGTTGCATGCTACGTGAGGGGCCCACTTCTTATCTTGATCACCTATACGGCACTTGAAGTAATGCAGATAAGCTGCTTTAACATTCTTTGTAAGAGGTTTCTTCAGACTGTCAGGGGTAAAAATTCCACATATGTAACAAAAACTGTCCGATGCATTCACACAGTTACGGCGCTCCATCACAGCCCGGTACAAGGTACTATATACGGTAAACCAACTAAAATTAGGACTCCACTAAATCAAACACATCATATCTGCAAAGAAAATAAAATGTTTAAACATATGTCAATAGCTGTACGATCAGTAGGTAAAAATGTACTACACAGCCTGCTAACCCCTCGCCAATACGCAGCGCGCACACCCTCCCCTGCTCACTGCACAAACCACAGCCCAAAAAACACTGCATGCCCTAAATAGGTTTGGGAAAAAAAAAAGATTAAGATTTAAAATGAAAACTTTGGTAAAAACCTATTTCTGCTGTTTTTACCCATATTTTTAAATTTTTGCGTTGGTTCTAAAAAAGGACGTGATGATTTAAATTTGAACATCAGATTCGATTTTCAGCAGGGTCGATTTACCTATAATACTTCTTTTAGTCCAAACCCCAAATCTTCGATTTTTTTTTGTCGACCAGGTTTTTTTTGAGTTTCGTCAGGACGGTTGGATGGAAAATTTCCAAGGTGGCTCCTGGAAACCCAAGCTCGTCTTGCCCATTTTGGGAATTTGTTTCCCCGCCGCCCCTTCAAGTTCCTAGCTTTCGAAATTCCTCTTTTGTGTATTCAAACTTATTTCCTCGTCTCTTTGTTATTCGAATGAATGTAATGGATTCCATGTATATGCCCCAAATACATTTTTTTTTCAGTTTTTTAGAAGTGCAGTATAAATTAAGCACAATATATATATAGTACTAATAGTACATACATTAGTAGTATTATTACTAGTAGTATGCTATATAGTAGTAGTACAAGTAATATAACTATATGTATATAGTTGGGGGAGTTTTGTATATTTGGTAATGATGAAATTATAATTATAAAAATTAAAGTTATAATGATGAAAGTAATACTAATAATGATACACAAAAACAGAAACGAATTTAGCTCTAAATACGGGCATACCTTTTATGATGCTCATTTCTATTTATAGTAATTCCGTTCAGGATAATCTTTTTTCCCCCCCCCCCCGGGCGGGGACAAAAGTAAAAATCGAAACCCAGAATAATGGAGAGGGGCGGGGTTTTCAGAGAGAGTAACGACCACTAGTTTAACTTAACACATCCCTCAATTTTACACCCCGGTTTAACGGGTTTTCACAGAGAGACAGGGCAGTGGCTGTACAGGGTTTGTTCAAAGCTGAGGGGCTGACGACTACAAGGGGACGTCACAGCCCCGCAGCGAATCACAATTGTTAAAAAACAAACGTGCCCCCCAATCAGATTGTTCTCAAAATTTTTCAGCCAATCGCAAGGCAGCCCCGGCTTTCTTTTCAAAGGGCTTTCCTCTACGTTGTACTTATTTTTATTCTCTTCTTTTCCACATTCCTTCATCCCCCGTGTCCCTCCGTCGCTTTTAACACTTGTTTCCCCCTCCCCATACAGGGGAAACACCGGTGGGTTGTACTTCCTTGTATTCTAGCTATTCATTATTTCCTTTCCCAGTAATAGGCCGGGCTCTTCTTCCTCTTGTGACCTTCCGGGAGTAATCGTTCGTAGATCTCCTTCCTTTTGTTTTGGCCGAAGCCACCCACCCCGGGGGGCGGGTCACAAACCCCCCCGGCCAAAATTCGGTCCCCCTTTACTGCTGGGTGACAAGGGCTCGGGTTTTTTAAACAAGGAAAAGGGCACGACTCTACCCCAGTCGCCCGGGCCATGCGTGGTGGTGTCGGCTCGCTACCCCGGGGGCGAGTGCGCGTACCACTCTTGGCACATCACCACAAAACAAAATCACACAAAGGGGCCTGGGTTTGTTTTAGGCCTATTTCGTTTGTATAATTTCCCTGCTCAGTTCTTTAGTAAGAAAACATATAAAATTATACTCAAATTTTTGAGGATTTTTATGTAGTCTACGTAGCTTCCTAAAAAACCCCCAAATTTTTTTTTTTTTTTTTTTTTTTTTTTTTTTACATTTGTCCCCTATAGCGCCTTAGGCAGTGGGGGCCCCAGGGCTCGGATGGATTTCCTTGGGGGTTTTCGATATTTGGGGGTCCTCGCCGGGTGGGCAGGCAGGTTTCTTATAGTGACCCCTGTGGGCTCATGCCCCCCCCCTGGCCCCCGAGCACTCGCAGCCCAAGGTGAGTTGATAGGCGGGCATGTGGGTGTTCTTAGGCCACTCGGGGGGGGGCGAAAGGTTTTGGGTTTCTTGGGGGATCGAACCGGGTCACCGAGAACGCATCGGGACTCTAACCGCCCCGCTACCGCCTCCCCAAGGGCAGTTTCCGTCTTAAAAACAACTCTGACGTCACAATCCCTCTGTGAAGCCAAACCTGATGACAGTTTTTAAAGTTGTTAACCATGGAGGTAAGCGTTTTTAATGCGCGCCCTGAGCGCCCAGGGGCTGCCAGACAAATTTGGGTAAGCGGCGACTCTCCATTGCGATAACGCCCTTGACCTGGTAACTGGACGGCGGGTAGCTGGGGGGAAAGGGGAACAAAGGATCACGGGGGCCCGATTCCCCACTATAGTATTTCCAGCACCAGGGGGTGGAACCTTGGAATTTATGTGCATATTGTACTCGCGGATTTTGATCACGGTGGCCTTTAAATAAGAATCCGTGGGGTGCAATTTTGGGCCCCCTTTGAGCTTTTTGGGAAAAAAATTCAAGAGGGCGGCTAAATAATAATACCCCAAACGTAGTAAATTTTTATTTTGATAATTTTCCTTTAAAATATTTATTAAAACAGTCATTTTGGTGTCTAACCATGGGTTTTTTTGTGGTAAAGGAAATCCAATAACCCCAAATAAAATTTTTTTTTTTTACAATAGACACTTTTATTTATACGGTCTAAAAAATAGACGGTCTGTTAAACTATAATACAAAACAAAAATAAGTTTAAACCATCCAATTAGACGGGGGAAAAGTACAATAAAAATTTTTTCTGAAACCCCAATCAAAGATGGCCCGAAAAAAGGGTAGCGTATACATTAACATATTTAAGAAAAAAACCACTTTATATCCACAAATTTCATGAATCGGGGGATTAAGCTAATCTTTTCCCCACTAGAACATAAAAAAATAACAAGTGTCTTAGAGACACTCTATTGCGTAGCGTCCAATGGGAAACTCTCAATAAAAACACTAGTCTCCTGTCTCCTCTCATTACTTTCATCTTCATCCGAGTCTTTGGGTATCTTTATCATTTTTCAGAATGTCCAGCGATTCCCACATGTTCTTATGTCTGCTCGACAGCACAAAAAGCAGAACAGGACATCTGGCCAGCCAAATCCACACCTCTCAGTTAGCATGGTGTTTGCTTGGGGCACCACATTTTGGGTCACTTCAACCCGCTGCTGGAGAATTTCCGTTTGGTTTGGGGGGGTCATGGCATTAATACCCGAAATCGTCATCAGATCCCCGCCGTTCTTTCCCGAGGGGGCCCTATCTGGTGCCTCGCATCAGTGCCCACCTCCAAATGCTGTTGAAAAAGTGCCCTTTTTTAGTTTCGACAAACGCTTCACTTGGGAGGCAGATCTTTATTTGGGGAACTGAGCGCCTTTTTCTGCCCATGTGGAGATCATGTCTGTATCGGATTCTGGCATGCTTCGTTTGGTCCAAATTTTTCTCCATAGATGCTGCAAAAAACCCGGGTTTCTTCTCGAAAAAATTTTCCGGTTGGGCTTCGGGTTGTCCTATGCGTCCGTTTATACCCTGCCTTTTGGACTTTTTTCTGCTTTGTTTTTCCAATTCCAAAATGCAACCCAAAGTGTCGCTCCTGTCAACCATGTGCGCCAACAGCTGTGGGACAATGACTGGTGTTTTTTACGTTGTTCCAAATTTTATGAAGTCCTTTCAGGGGAAAACGGTTCCATGACAAGGCAGCAGAGGTTGACAGTAGTGGTAGTAATGTACAAACAAAACAAACACGTCTGTTATCTGAGATTACTTTAATGTCTTTTTTGGTGTTTAGAAACAAACAGACAACCTGGGGTGGATGATAACGTCTGCTTCCTCATGGTTAGTTTTTCAAATCTGCTCTCCACTCGTACCCTTGCCAACTTCAAAAGGGTATCACTTTTCCCCCCGTGACAACAAGTCTGTTTTTGGGAACCGGGTTTGCTTCTATCAAAGTTCCTCAGTGATCTTCAATGAGCGCTCCTTTTGTGTGCCACATTGGAACAACGTCTCGGGAGGGAATTGGCTTGTCAGCGAAACTGTTCCTTGAAATGCTCCTCCAGCAGATCGTGCCCCCTTGTGCTGCTCTTGATGTTTTTCGTGATATTTGTAAAAACACTACAATACTTTTGCTAAAAACGGTCATCTTGGGAAAGCACATAATTACAAAGGCTTCACATAACATTGACGCCCCTTCTTGGCCAGTACTCCCACATTGCTGCGACCATTTTATATTGCATCTGGTGGTTTGTAAATTTCCCTGGGGAATGTTTGTTTTGACCGTTACTGCCGCCATCTGAACACCCGCCAGGTCTCGCTCCGCTCCTGCTAGGGTTGGCGGTAAAAAAAAACCCGTTTTGCCGATCCCGGGTTTGGGGATAATACCGGTAGTCCTCACCCCGGGTATCAGTTACGATCCGGTATCCAAACCGTGCCAAAAACCGATTACCGGTACGGTTTTTTTTTTTTTTGTTTGTTTTTTTCTTGTCCATTCTCAGACAATATTAACCCCTACAGCATCGAACCCCCCAAAATAAAGTTTTCCTATAGCGCGGGCCATTTTTTTTTATAATTTTTTTTAAACCCCGTCGTACAACATAGACCCCCCTAAAATATAGTTTTCTGTGGGGTCGGCCGGCCCTTTTGTTTTTTCAATTTTTTAACCCCTACCGTACAGCTTGACCCCCCCAAAAAAAAAGTTTTATGTCGTAGGCCCTTTCTTTTTTTTTCAATTCTTACCCCCACCTACAGATAGGACTCTGTAAAAAAGAGGGCCGCCTTTTAGGCCCCATGTTAAACCTACTGGGGGCCATCTTATACCAGGGTTCTCAGTTCACCCAAACCCGGGGAAGTTTTCAAGGTATGAACCCCCCAGAATCATGTTTTTAAGTTAAAGGATATCTGTTTCTCCGGAAATGTTTTTTCTATAAAAATTATCAATAAAAAAAAAGTAAAACCATTAAATAAAGGTCATTATGGACTGTGAAGAAAAAATGCATAATTACAATTCACTTAACACGTGTCGTAAAACTTTGTGGGACAATTTTAAAAGATGGAAGATATCTGAAAAAGCGTTTTTTTATTAGTTTTCATTGAATTTTTCTTTTTTCGGAAAAATACAGAAGTCTGCAAACATTAGCGTTAACTAAAAAATCGCCGCGCCGGCCCTCTCTCTCTCTCTCTCTCTCCCCTTCCCCCCTCTCCTCCTCTCTCTCCTCTCTCCTCTCTTCTCTCTCTCTCTCTCCTCCTCCCTCTTCCTCCGTGAAAGAGAGAGAAGAGAGATATGAGAGAGGTTTGGGTTTAAAGGAAAATTTTATTGTTGCGGGACATCCGTTGGCAGCGTGGAGTCCCCCGCCACGGGGCTCAGTCTTGGTTCCCCTCTGGGGGGCATTTTTCGAAAACCCCTAAGCCCCTTTACGGGGCTAAGACCCCCTTTCGTTTTGTTGGACATTTTCGAAAGCAAATTTCGCTCCGCCTAGGGGAGCGCACGAGGGTAGGGTAAGGCGGGTAGGGGGCGTCTTAGCCCCAATTTTTTTCCGTCACCCAACAACATGGTTATATTGTTGGTTTATATTTTATGCCGCAAAGCCCCCCTCCGGGCGGACTTCTTGGGTAGCTCCTGCGGGGGGATATTGGGGGACAAAGGCCCCCCAAACACAGACTCTCCGATAGCCCCTTTAACTTTCGGAAATCATGGGTTGGAAATGTATGTATTAACGCCAAACCCCTTCACATCACCCCCAAAACCCCTTCACTCACCCATTACCCATCCCCCCCACCCATTCACTCCACCCCCTTACCCTCACCCCCCCCCCCCTTTCCCTCACCCCAAAACCCTTCACTCTCCCATTACCCATCACCCCCCCTCTATTTCCCCCCCCATCACCCCCCCCCCCTTCATCACCCTCACCCCACACCCATTACCCCCTCCCCCACCCATTTCCTCACCCTTACCCCCCACCCTACATCAAGGTTTTGTAGGGGCACTTTTGGGGGATTTGCTTCACATTTGGTGAAGGAATATTTTTAGGGTCTTATCCTAAGCATTTTGTGCCGCTGAACCGAAAATCGAGTTGGGGCACTCGTTATCGGTAAGTTTTCGCGCATTTTTTAATTTGGCAATTTTGGGCAAAAATTGGAAATTACTTTTGCAGAATGAGAACCGACGTCGTAAGCCCCGGGTTTTTTGGACTCAATTAAGCTTTTTAAAGAGTGCTAAAATGTTTTTTTAGTACTCCGGGGTTTTATCTGTTGCATTACTGAACAAAAGGAAAATTTAGAGAAAAGTAAAAAAAATAAAAAAAAATAAAAAAGGAAAAATTTTGGCCTTAATTTCACATCAAAAGTCTAAAATTTTTTGGGCTGTATCTGTTCTCAAAAAAGGCCTACCGTCATTATAAAAAGGGTTTCGCCCCCGGTTTAGTGGCCATGATGCGGGACCTCCCCCTCAAAAAACCAAAGAGCGGGGGACTATTTGGGAAAAAAACCTGGGTCGTCCGAAGTCGTTGGTACCTTTCACGTCTCTTGGCTCGACCATCCTTGGAAACGGGAAACCGGGGGCCTAAAAAGGTGCGGGGTTTGTGGGGATCACGAAAAATCCCTCGACGAGGCCCCAAAGTTCTTTGACCCAAAGCGAATCTTGGCAATCAAGGCCCAAAATCATTCGGAAGTTCTGCTAGGGCATCAAAGCACCACAAGACCCCAGCGGTCACGAAGAAACACACAGATGACCAAAGGGTTGTGGTCCTTTTTCGCCAGCATAACCCCTTACTCGCGGAAAGCCCCTCCCACCGTCCTTCCCCCGCGGGTTTTTCCAGAAAAGTGGTGGACGCATACAAGAATCGGGGACGGGCAAGGAAGCTTCTTGAAGTACAAGGGGGGAAAGGTCCAACTGCGCAGCAAAGTCCATGGGAGGCCCTGCATCGCCCGCCTACCAATACATTCAAAACGCTGGCAAAAAACCAAAGTTTAATCGGGGGGAAAGCAGGTGATTGTCACGGATCCTCAACTTCACTGGGCGCCTCCTGCTCGCCCTCCAACTCACAGCAGTTGGACCTTCCCCCCACTCTCCAATATGAGCTCTCCCTTTCCCTCTTGCCCTTTTTGACGACCAAGGCCACCCGGGTCCGACAAAAAGTGCCCTTCTCGGGGTTCTGGAGAAGATAAAACGCGGCGGTCTCCCGGCCTCGAAAACCCCTTCATCCTCGCGTGTGGTCTCGCGGGTGGCTATCCTTCAGCAGAAAACCCCCCGTTTCCGGCTCGCAAACTTTAAGGGACCGGTTGGACCCTCCTAGAGATTTGCCCAACTGGGTGTTGGCTACGGGGGGCACCTTGCCCTTTGACAGGTACGACATCGGCCGTCCCTCAAAAACAGACGAGGAACAGCGAGCCCCAGGGGGGGGGGGGTACGATACGACATCCAAAAGGGGACGAGGGTCAAAAACTGGAATACCTGGCAACATCTTGTCCACCAAAAACAACAACTGCTATGACCCCTCTCTTTCCTCCCCCAAACCAGCACCCCATGGGGGTTTACGCTCGTCTGCGCGTGGCGCGACAAAACGTGGCAACTTCTGGACCGGACGGGGCCAAGTTCGCTTCAGAAAAGAGGAAGCGGACACTAATGATATATACTCTCCGCTCGAAAAAAATGTGGGGCAACCGTAGTTTCCCGGCACTGAGTCCTCGTCCTCCCCCCTCCGACACTTCCCCAAGATACTCCCAACACTGCCTCCAGCTTTTGGGAAACGACTTTCAACGTTCAGCTCATCCCGAGAAAAGGGCCTCACGCGGATGGATCCGTCCTTCCAGCTCGACTGGTTGGAACCCTTGCGCCCTCTTCGGAAAAGGCAAATTCAGCTTTGGCCGTGTTTCCCCCGGCGGCGACCAGGGAACCCCCGACGCTTTGGGGAACTCCCACCGGGGCCCCTGACGCAAGAGAGCCTGGACGTGCTTTCCCATTCGTGAGCAGAATTTACGGGTATACCGCCCCTGCCGAGGCGAGGGGACGGCACTTAGAAGAAGAAGAAGGTTGGAGCAGCACTGGCCCTCCGAAGTCAAACGCCACCCCCCGCACATTATGCGAGCCCGTACAGGCCCTCGTCTGGGGGGGGGCTGTGAAGAAGGAGTTGGTGACCCTCGACCCGACCAAGTACGGGACGGACCAAACCTGGGGCCTTCCTTCCCCCCTGTCCCGCCCCCAAAGTATCATGGATGGACAGGCGGTGCAAAAAGACGAACTGCTCGAACCCAAACCTGCCCCGTCAACGCCTGCAGACCCTTTTCGGGGCTTTGCGATTGCTCCCCCCAGATGTGCATCAACGCGAGGAAATGGGGATGAGGGCGTCGATGGGGTAACGACTAGATATTCGATTTTTTTCAACTTGGACGCTCGCTATCGCAAGTAAGGGATTTTTTTGTGTTCTAATTGTTATTTCCCAAAAAATACGCGGGGGAGACTCGGTTTTTGTTTTTTGAAATTTTTTGTTTTTGGATTTAAAACTGGTCCTTCGGGGGGAAAAAAACTTTCGCTTCCCCTTAGGTGAAGGAGTATTTTTTAGGGTCTTATCCTAAGCATTTTTTCGTTGAAATACCCCTTTTTTACGCAATATTTTTTACCCCCCTTGCACAAATTCGTTAAAAATGTGTCCCCAAGAACAATTGTTTGTTTTTTTACTTTTTTTTTAATTAAAATTAGTTTTTTAAAATAAAAATCCTTTTTAAAGGCCAATTATTCCTTTTATATTTTTCCCAATTTTTTTTCCATTTCCTAATTTCCCTTTTAGCGTAATCCCAAAAGATACAACCACGAGTACTCATAACATTTTTTTGCACTCAATAACTTTTAAATTTTAGCCAAAAAGAGGTCTCTACGACTCGGTTTTCATCGCAAAATTTTTAATTGCCAATTTTTTTCCAAATTGCCAAAATTTCAAAAAGCCGGGGAAAACTTAGTAACGGTGACCCCCACGATTTTCGGATTCAGGGCACAAAATGCTTAGGGTAAGACCCCAAAATACTTCCTTCACCAAGGAACGAAAGCCTTTTTCCGCCTAAGTGACCCCACTTTTCCTCAATTCTCGCAACCCACATTTGTTTTTACAAATTTTCGCTAAAAGGTGCTAAAAAAAAAAAAAAAAGTGATCGGATCATCTCTAAATGGGCTTAAACCTTTCCCCTGGTAACCCGTTTCCAAAATGTGGTATATGGGGGGGTTTTCCCGCCACGGGGGGGGGAAACCCTATACCACACACACAACACACATCCCCAACACACTTTGCTTATATTATTATAGATATTTTAGACAACATGTATTAGGCTGTATATACACTATGTAAAAATATATATCATATATTATTATAAAAATATATTTATATATATATTATATATATATATATATATTATATATATATATATATATATATATATATACTATATATAACCTATTATATTGAAACTAGGGTGCCCCCCGTTTTTAACCCTTGTTTCACCACTGTTAAACGGTGAGGTTAGTTACTTAATAGAATTAATTAACACCTCTCTCTCTCTGAGAAATTAAATGAGAAATGAAATAGAGGAAATCTCTAATCGTGAGAGAGAAGGAAGAGAAGAGGAGAGAAGACGGGAGAGAGGAGAGGCGAGAGAGAGAGGAGAGAGAGAGAGAGAGAGAAAGAGAGAGAGAGGGTAGAGGACTGGAACGATGAGCGAAGGAGCGAGAGAAGCGAGACGAGGGAGCGGGAGAGAGAGAGGAGAGAGTTACCAAATACTTTTTCTACTATATATACTATTTACTATTAATTTTTCTAATATATATATATATATTATATAAAACTATATCTATATATATATATATATATATATATATATATATATAATATATATATATATATATATATATCTATCTCGTTAGAAAGTGATAGCTAGTTCAGCGTTTATTATCTTCTTAAGATATTGTCTCTTTGTTCTTAAGAGTGTTCTTATTCTCGTTTGTAATCACTTTTTATGACTTCGCCGTAGCTTGTCATGTTTGCTGTATCGCGATTTCGGGTATACGAACCCTTCTTTCAGCAGCATATGGAAAGATGTTTTATCCTCAGGAATTGAGGTTTTTAGGCATGATTAAGATGATACGTAAAACCAACGAAACACCGGACACTGCCTCAACGGAGGAAAAGCGAAAGCCACCCAGAGATATAAAATCGGTATAAAATAAGATATAAAGAAAAGCACCCCAATCGGTTGCTTACATCAGAAGAGCTCTCACACACGCAGTACATGGCAAACTTATGCACAAAGAAATCAAGCGATCCACTCAGTCCTCGATCAAACAACGGCTTCAGCGACGAAAGACATACACACCGTCAGACAAGGAAAATATTGGAGAAACTGGTCACAACCCTTAACCGCCACAAAAAAGAGTCAAGACATACTCTATCTTTATACAGGGCTTTCTTCTCCACCGCTCACCTAGGAAGAAGAAAAAATTATATCACAAAACGTTCCACCGTAACGTGAAACCTGCAGACCAAGAGAGGAGAATAAAACTACAAATTTACTACAAAAAAAAGAAACACAAGCCAACCTTCCTTCTCCGTAACTAGCCCAAGAAGACGAAAGAGACAAAACAAACGTCCCATGGCGTATATAGGATCACAGCAAAAGAGGGGGAAAAACTGTGAAGTCCTCCATCATTCCTACACGGCAATGACGACAACGAAGCGGTCCAGACGTCTTACTTGCCATAACTTCCAGAGCCCCAAAAAGTCACCTATTAGAACAACATGGCAATCATATAACAAGAATAATTTCTAGAGAAAATACAGAATTTGGTGGACGAAGTACAGCTAAGCTGCAGGATGGGCGGCAGACTTCCCATCCTAGAAAGCGGCCTGTACATAAAAGAGATCAATCCTAAACTTACGGACAGTGCCAAAAGACCTACAAGCCCTACCCAGCATGAAAAGAAATAAAGCAAATAAACAGCATACTCACAGAAAAGCAAGCGAAGACCAAAACAAACAATCAGCGTGTCACCCCTCAAGAAGACGAGAAGCAGAAGCTAGCTACCAATCACCGATGCCGCTAATAGGCTGCTTACAGGCAGACCGGCTATAAATTAGCGCTTTCACCTCGCATTTTCATCAGAGTTGGAGCCAGCAGTCACCGGCTACCGGAGCTCCTCCCCCCCCTGGGGCTTTTTTTGGATTAACAAGCAAACCCCCCATGGCAGTCGGGATGGCAGCCCCCTCCTGGCCACTCTTCCCCTCATCCCCGACGCGTAAGCAGCCCTGCTGAGCCACCCCCCCCCCTCCCCCCCGCCCCCCCCACGCGGAGAGTGTATCCTGCTTGAGTGCCCGCCACCCCTGTCAGGGAGACAAGCCAGACCTCCGTGTCCGCACGCCAGCAGCACGGACACGCTACCTTCCGGGAACGGCGAGTTGGCCATTGCCCTCGCCTCCCGTCTTTTTGCCCCAGCCTAGCGCCGCCGCGCTTGCCGCACTAGGCTGCCACCGATCAACGCACTCCACCCTCTGCGACATCAAAGCATCTTCTGATGGGCTCAAGCTAGCCCGTGGTCCTCCCTGCTGGAGGGCCCGAAGACACAACAAAGCATCTTCACATGCTCACCCTCAACTTCATGAGGAGAAACATACTTCCATATGCTGCTGAAGAAGGTTATTAGACCCGAAATCGCGATCACAGCAAAACATGGACAAGCTCCGGCGAAGTCATAAAAGTGATTACAAAAGGGAATAAGACACTCTTAAGACAAAGGAAAATATATCTTTAAGAAGATAATAACGATGAAACTAGCTATCACTTTTAACCGAGACTCTGTATATCGGAGAAAAATCTCCTGCCCGTATATACTCCTCTCTCTCTCTCTCTCTCTCTCTCTCTCTTCTTCTATATATATATATATATATATATATATATATATATATATAAAATATATCAATATATTATAATATATTATAATATATATATATATATATCTATATATATATATATATATATTATATATATATATATATAAAATATAATATACTATATATATATAATATATATATATATTATATACAATATATATATATATATATATATAAGTAGAAAATAGTATTTTGGTAACCCCGCTCTCTCTCTCACGGGAGAAGACGAAAGAGAGAAGAGATGGAGGGAGGAGAGAGAGAGAGCGGGCCGCGCGGCGTCGATTTTATTTAGTTACGCTCATGTTTGCATGGTATACTACTGTATGTATCAGAAAACGATATATCAATGGAAAGCTCAATGAAAATTCTGCTTCTCGATTATAAAGTTCTCCCACAAAGTTTACATGACGACGTGTTTACGTGATTGTAATTCATGCATATTTCTTCAAAGTCTCATTAATTGACCTTTATTTTAATGTGTTTTAGTGATAATGCTTATAGAACAACCACATTTTCCGAAGATAACAGTATATCCTTTATACATGTATAACAGATATACTGCGGGGTCATGCTTGAGAACTTCCCCGGGTCTAGGGTGAACTGAGAGGCCCTGGTTAATAATGATGGCGCCCAAAAATCGAGTGTCACAATAAGTAAAGCATATACCCCCCTAAAATAACGTTTTATATGGCGTAGAGTCATTCTTTTTTTGTTATCAGTAATTTAGTATGTATAATGTAACCTAAATAAGGATAATAACAATAATTTGATTCAAATTTCCTTTTAACATTTATTCGGGACAAAGAGTACCTGAGATGCCTGGGAAAGACAGTTTTAGATAGAATATATAGCCAGAGCTGGGCTGTATTTGAATAATTTGTATTTAAATACATTTGTGTATTAAAGAAATCTAATTTATAAATACATTAATTTTCATGTATTTAAATTACAGTTAAATTAAATACTTTAATGAGTATTAAAATAACAGTGTATTTATATACGTTCATAAATATAAAAATGGAAATACTATTTTATTTATTATTTATTTATTTCAGTTAATTGGCCATTAAACCCGCCCTAACTATTGGCAACCTGAGTTACAGTGAACCAGTGTTTCCACCTCAGAAATATCTTATTGAAGGAAAATTTAGGCCTGACGGAGAAGGAAACTTCTAAGGAACGCAAATCTAAGAAATCCTAAGGAAATAAAAAAAAAAATTCCAGCCAATTCTAGAGATATGTAGATGAAGATTAAATAGCAGGTGAGATGATAATTTACGAGTGAGCTTGCGGAAGCCCTCGTTGAGTCCTCACTGATACGGGATTTTTCCGGGATAAGCGGCCGGACCCGACGGACCCGGTCATCACGATATTCGGGAGCTTATATTCTTTGCGAATCCGACCATTTGATTGACAAGCGGATTTCGCATCTGATACAATCCCTACAGTTTCAACGTTAAAAAGGCAAAGTAAATGGAGTTTAGATTGACATGCAGGACAAAATTTCCTTGCTATCGGGTTTCTACGGGATCGCTCGTCTCGCGATAATGCGTACTTACTGGTCTTAAAACACATTTATTGCCCTTTGACAAAATGACCAAAGCACAAAATTCTCGGTCCTAATTTCTTATCATAATTCATATCTATCGAATTTACACAGCAAGGATATGGGGAAGGTAGAGGAGGGAGGTGGAGCAAAGGTGGTGGGTGGCGAGGGGCTAGGTGAACCGCGGGACAGGGGGGTAGAGCTTCTAACGACAAGTCAGTTCCTGTCATGCTGTTGATAAACACCGTTAGCGTGTCTTGGATTCTGTGCTCATCAGTCACTAGTGTTCGGTGCTTCCTCAGCCATTCTATACTGTATTTAGCTCCAAGAATTTCATATTGTTGAAAAGGGTGTGAAAACTTTGGATATTAATGCAACTCGAACATTATGTCACGGAGTGGATTCCATAGGTGGTAGAGTGTTTATGGAATAAGGACCATGACGGCGCTGCGCATTGCATATTGTTGACGCGTCGTGGGTCCATTATGGAAGTGTGAAGAGGGTCCCTGTAAAGACAGGTACGTCATTAAAGGCCCCTATCGTTAAACGCTACTGGGCGCCATTTTCAGTACCCAAGGGCATCGCTGCTTCACCCAAGACCCGCGGAATAGTTCTCAAGGCATTACCCCGCAGTATATCGGTTATACATGTAAAAGGATATACTGGATATCTTCGGAAAATGTTTGTTCTATAAGATTATCACATAAAACACAGTTAAAAACACATTAAAATAAAGGTCATTATGAGACTTGAGTCATTCCGGTAATACTAAATGATCTAATGTGTGGTTTTACAGCAGATAACTCGCGAGGAGAGACGCAGATCGAGTAAGGGGCGAATCTGATAGAAGTTTTAATGGATAAAGGGATTAATAAAGGAGAGGTAGGAAAACGTTATGACGCGCTGCTATTACAACCAGGGAGCACAATAAGTAATGGATTCAAGTGGAAGGGCGTAGATTTAGAAATGAAATAGGGAAAAAACTGTTCACAAATAGGGTGGTTGAATGATTGGATGGATGTCCTTCCCTTTCACCCGACTTCCTAGCCTCTTTTCTCCCTCAGTAGACAGGGTAGTTAGTGCAGAGTCATTGGAGAGCTCTACCCCCCTGTCTCGCGCTGCACACCAAGACCCGTCGCCACCCAACATCTTTGCTCCAACCATCCCTGCCTCCCCATTTCCTCCAAATCCTTGCTGTGGTAATGCTAAGATAGAAATATGATAAGAAAAATTTAGGACCGAGAATTTGTTCTTTGGTCATTTTGTCAAAGGCAATAAAAATGTGTTAATATGATCATCTCACATGGCAGTTAATCTTAATCTACATATTTCTAGAAATGTCTGAAAAACTTTTTATCTTCCCATAGGATTCCTTAGATTTTGCGTTTCCTTAGAAGTTTCCTTTTCTCATGCCTAAATTCCTTCAAAATAAGGATATTCCTGAGAGTGGAAACACTGGTTCACTGTAACATCAGAGATTGCCAGATAGTTGGGCGGGTGTTATGGCCAAATTAAACTGAAAAAAATAAAAAATAGAAAAAAAAAAGTATGACATTTTTATATTATATGTAATATAGCCGCAAAGCCGCCTCCGGGCGGCACTTCTTTTTGGCTAGCTCCTGCGGCGGGTATTGGTGGGCCTTCGGCACACACCTGTGTTTGGGGGACAAAGGGCCCCCACCAAACACAGATTCTTCCAGATAGCCCCTTCTAACGTTCCTGAAATTATGATGTAGAAACTGTATGTATTAAAAAACGCCCTTACCCATCACCCCCCCACCCATTCAACACCATTATCCATCCACCCCCCCACCCATTCACTCAACGCATTAACCCTCACCACACACACCATTAACTCAACCATTGCCCATATAAACCCCCCACCTATTCCCTCACCCATCACCCATCACCCCCAACCCATTCACTAATCACCCATCACACCACACCCATGCACTCACCATTACCATCACCCTACATCCAGGTTCCTCAATTTCGCAACCCACATTTTTTTTTCACAATTTTTTTTTTTCCTCGGCTAATAGGCTACTAAAAAAAAAAAAAAAAAAAAGTGATGCGGGTCATCTCATAAGTGGGCGTTTAAAATGGCCCCTGGTCGAGCTGGTTCCAAAAACTGTGCATATGATAGGATTGTGCCACGGGGGGCGGCACCTTATCGCGGACACACACACAGACCACACACTTTCGCTTATATTATTTATAGTAAATACAATGTGATGTAAATACTCATTAAAGTATTTATTTAACTGTATTTAAAATACAGGAAAACTAATGTATTTATTAACGAGATTTCTAATAAACAAATGTGTTTAAATACAAAGTATCAAATACAGCCCAGCTCTGGCTATATATCTCATCTAATACTGTCTTTTCCCAGGAATCTCAGGAACTCTGTCCAAAAAATAAATGTAAAAGGAAATTTGAATCAAAATTATTGTTAATTTCCTTATTTAGAGGTTACATTAGACATACTAATTACTGATACAAAAAAAATTTTTTGGCAATGGCCTACGCCACACTAAAACTTGTTTAGGGGGTGGTCTATGCTGTTACCGGTAGAGTTACGAATGTATTAAAAGAGATGGCCGGACGCAAGGGGCGGATTTATGGTGTGCAGGCCTAGGCCGGTGGGATGAGTGCGGGGTCCTGAATGAATGAGGGGTAAAATTCTAGAGTCCTTTCCCGCCCTTATAGTGTTTCTTTTTTTCCAGACCTTCACAGACCCCTTCAGATACCTCTAAAAGTAATTATAAAGGGGGGAAGAGATGCCCCCTTCAACGCCCCCTCCCCCTTACAATATCCCCAGCCCTGGACCCCCAAAATAAAATTTTCTAAACCTAAACCTCACTTACAACCTACCCAATAAACCTCCTAACGAGATCTTAAGGGTGGGAAAGGGCTACAATTTACAGGTTAGGTTAGTAAATTATTTTTTTTTTTTTTTATGTCGCCCCCCAATTATTTAATTACGTTTTAGAGTATCTGAAGGGATTTGTGAAGGTATGGATATAAATAAAAAACACTAATAAGGGCGGGAAAAGGACTATAGAATTTAAACAAAATGTGATTCAAGATTTAATATTAGTTTAATTGAACTTTTTCACCCATATTTACATCATGTTGGTACTAATTTGTTGCATATTATGGTACATGCAAATGTAACAGTGTCGCAGCAAATAAGAAATGTCCCAGCATTCAGATTTTCATTGAAAACATTATTTGTTTCCTCTGGGGTGCGGGGCCCTGCGGGAGCGGGCCATAGGCCATGGTCTAATCGGTCCCCCCTTAATCCGCCACTGGCTGACGCCACAGGAAACTTTATTTTAGGGGTCCTATGCTGTACGGTAGGGGTTAAGAAATTGTTAAAAAAAGAAAAATGGCCGACGCTATAGGAAAAATTTATTTTAGGGGGGTCGATGCTGTAGAGGTGAATAATTGTATTGAGAATGGACAAGGGGTAAAAAAAAAAACATAGAAAAAATAAAAAACCATACCGGTAATACCGGTATTTTGGCACAGTATCGGTATACCGGTATCGTAACTGATACCGGTGTGAGGACGTACCGGTATTATTCCCGTAAACCGGTATCGGCAATACCGGTATTTTCTTGATACCGCATAACCCTAGGGCCCTCGTGTGAACAGGCCCTAACAGTATACTGTTGTCTGTGAGGAGCCCGTCGCTGAGGCCACATGACCGGCATGACCCGCCGTGGGGGGTGGTATCCCTCCAGCAGCTGGCCCACCAGGGAACAGGGCACGGCGTAGGGCCCCGGGGCGTTGATGGGGAGCTCCAGCACCAGGAAGGCGCGCTGGGTCGCATTCTGGACGTCCCAGATGCAGTACGAGGATCTGCCCACGTCATTGCCTGGGGTGAGGGGATCCTCGATGCAGAGGTCTGACCTGTGGTGACCCCCGGGTATGACGCTGGGCGCGTCCTCCTTGCACAGGTAGCGACCACCCTCCAGCACGCTGATACCCCTCCATGGGCGTAGGGAAACTCATAACCATAGAATTGGAAGAATCGCACCACAACCCAGCCCAGGTCTTGCTAATGTTCCAGCGAGATTTGCAACTGCAGGAGGTTGGTGGCCATCAGGGTGGCAGCGTGCGATGACACCCCACCAGTGAATACCTCGGCCAGGCCCTCCTTCTTTAGGTACTATTTTACGAGCATCACAAGCGGAGTGAGGCTCTTGTACTGGCGCCGGAACCCGCTCACCAGCGCAGCGGCGCGCACGGCCGCCTCACATCCCAGGGAGATGTCCAGGTGCAGGCCCGTCTCCTGGTGCACGAGCTTCACCAGGGGCACTGTTGCCTTTTCCAAGATGGTGATGTCGTGTGAGGCTACGTGGTGCCGAGGCAGGGCATTTCGCAAGGTGTACAGGGACGGCGGCGAGGGCGGCCACTGGCCCACCAGCGTCAGGTCAATGTCGCTGTCGGGCAGGTATAAACTTAGAGGCCATTGGCCAGGCTACCGGTGACCTCCACGCGCGCCGCGGGCAAAGCTCAGCCACGTCGCGTTGCACTTCCGCAACATACTCTTCTCTTTCTTTCTCCCCTTTTTATCCTTTTCTCTTTATTTTTTCCCCTTGTTTAATTCTTCTCCTTTCCTTTTTTTTTCTCTCTCTTTTTTCAAAATATCTCTCAGTTTATATACACATTCCTTCCATCCTTCTTCAATCCCTTCCTCCCTTCCTTCCTTCCCCTCCCTTCACTCACTTACTCCCTCTCCTTTTCCCTTCCCTACCCTTCCCTTCTCTTCTCTCCCTCCTTCTCATTCCCTCTTAACCCTCCCCTGTGGCTTCGGTTGGTTGTTTCCTATGCCCACGAGGTCACCGCAAGGTCAGGTGGCTCACTTGACCTTTCTCTCCATGTTTGCGCCATTAAAAGTGCAAGGAGAGAGGGAAGGTAGAGGAGGGAGAGATGACAGGGAGGAGGAGTAGATGAGACGAAATGTTATCATTTTTTTATTTTCTTTCTCACTCTTTCTTCTCTCTCATTTTTTTCACTCTCTCTCTTACATACATATTTTTCGTTACGCGTTTCCTATTTACATTCCTCTTTTTTCTCAATTTTCATCTTCTATCCTAATTCGTATGTTTGTTTTTTCATCTTTCCTCCTCCTCCTTTACCTCTTCCTCCATTTCTTGCAGGTCGCTTATGAATATTCCTTGTGTGGTATTAGTCTCCTCGCAAAAGCTCCTCCTTCATTTTGTCCTCCTCTTCCTCCTCCTCCGCCATGTTCTTTGTGTCTTGGTGTTTGAGAGTGCCTGAAGGAGAAAGTAGGAAGGAAAAAATTACGTACTTTATGTAAGAGAAGAAGAGAGAGAGAGAGAGAGAGAGGAGAGAGAGAGAGAGAGAGAGAGAGAGAGAGAGAGAGAGATCATACTGATAGACAGAGAAAAAAGACACCCAAACAAAAAGACACAAACAGACAGAGAGACAGACAGAGAAAAAAACAGACACACAGATAGACAGACAAACACACAAACACACATACTCACTGACAGACAAACAGGCAGACAGACAGACACAGACACAGACAGACACGACAACTTATTTAATGGACGGCATCTTGAATCCTCTTGCCGCGCCGCATACGCATGTGCACACTTCATATACAAGTAGTACTATATACTATAATTATATACTATAGCGGCTCACACTTCAACCACCATCTATGCTCCCCGCTACTCTGAGGAGAAAACAATCTCTCCACGCTGTGAAGAAAAGGGTCCATGACCCGAAATCGCGGATTGCAGCAAATGACAGCTACGGCGAAGTCATGAACTTGATTTTCTAAGAGAATAAGGACACCCTAAACCCCTTAAGGCCAGCAGAAACGTATATTTCAATTTGTAATTTGGCTACTAGACGATTTTCAGTGAATATATGCAATATATTATAGGTATGACCTGTTTAGTAATCCTTGACGGACTAACTTATGGTGTATTATTCAGGCTACTTTTCTTAAATTTATGGTATAACAGCGATTCATATGCAAAGGAAAGATCTGGGTCAGTGTAGGGATTAGACAAAGAGAAAATATCTGAAAAAAGAAATAAACGCTGAAAAACTAGCCATCACTTATATACATCACGATATATATATATAATATATATATAATACTTATATACATTTACAATATTTTAACATTCTCTTCGTTGTAGACTCGTACTGTTGTCCTGCCTCTGCATCATTTCCATCAACGGCTGCTTCCGCCGTCTTTCCGTCTTCATATAAAAGCTTGCATTTTGCAAGCTTCAGAAACAAAAATTATATCAATGAGAGGCCTTTTTCACAAGACATGATTCAAAATCAAATTCACGCAGACTTTTTGAACTTGAAACATGAACATGAAACAGAGGAATCGGGGACTTCCTTTGCCCAAATTTTGAGGTGACAGTCATGTATCACAATTCGAAAGGTTTTCCTGCGGGAGCTTCTGCCACTCAGCATCACTTCCTTGTGTGTTTGTTTTGACAGTGGGAAGACAAGGTATGCTCGGGCGTGTCTACTAAATACAGGTCATGTTCCTGGAGAAAATGAAATGCAGGGGGAAAAACACGATAGACTGTTGTATGCGTGTCGCTATGACCCTCTCTTAGTGTGTGTGTGGGCGCGCATACAAACGTAGACACAATTTTTTTCCCCGTGTGTTATGGCTGCAGTATTGTAAAGAGCTTAGTATATTTATACAATCTTAGTTACTTTGGTAAAGAGAGCGCAGTGCGCGGTAGTGAATATTTACGTTTCTGGTGGTTCTTACAATATTCAGTACATCAATCCTGAATGTATATTGTAAGTAGCAATAGCCTGTCATGGTTGCATGCATTTATTTGTGTGTCACAATACCCATAGTCTTGATATCTTATTTACTTATGCTTTACACATTTCAATGAATTAGGGATATACCTTTGTACCCCGACCGATGATCTTCTGACCTTTATCTTCAATAATTCATGTCAACGTCACTTATGATCGTCGAAGGTAATGCAACGATTAATTATTCATAATTATTAATTATAAATTAATCATTAAGTCTCAAAAGAAAATACGACTTTACATTAAATATATTTTTACTTTACATGGTCTAAGTCTTGCCATCACCATTATTAACAAAACAATAGCCTTCAACATAATCAACACCATACTCATCACCAAAGCCTCCGATGTAACAAAAAAAAAAGTTTTAAGTGGAGGGAATGACGAAAATGTAAGATCATATCATGACCATACACTGCATTGGTAGATTTTTGTGATCAGTCTGCCATATGACACGTGACATTAGATCGCATGATTTTTTTTTAAGGAATGAGAAGAGAGAGTAGAGAGAGCATCGGATGAGCGACAGAGAGAGAGAGAGAGAGAATTGAGAGGAAGAGAGGAGAGATGAGAGAGAGAGAGAGGAGAGAGAGAGAGAGCAGAGAGGAGAGAGAGAGTTCACAACCCATACTAGTGCCTGACGGAATCAAGAGGCCCTCAAATATAATGAAGAAAATATTTATTGAATAATGAAACATGGTACTATTGTGTAATATGCATAATTATATTAGATAATATATATATATATAGAATATATAATATATATATATATATATATATATATATATATAGTATATATATATATATATATAATATATATATATATATATATATAGTAGATATATATTAGATATATATTAGATATAATATATATCTATAATATAGATACGATAGAAACAAAAAGAAGTACCAATTTAACATCGAGGGATCCCAAGAAGAAAAAAGTCTTTCTATGAGTTTCATCAGTCCCCGCGTGACACGGTTTGTCCAGCAATCAAGGGAGGAAAGTGAAGACAACCAGGGGGGATGGGGGGTAAACAATCACAGGGGGAAGAAGAAGTGCTGCTCAGGGCCAATGAGCTGAGCGCACCGGGTCTCTGGGAGTGACATACGTGAAGAAGTAAGTGTGTGGTGGTTAGGGAGTGGGGGAAGAAGTGGATTTACGAGTGACAATCAGGAGAATGACAATTACGAGTGACGATGAGGAGGAATGGGATGAAGGAGATGCCTAGAGGATGTGGAGAAGTGGAGAAAAGTAGGATGAAAGAAGAAAGGTGAAATAAGAGTGAGAGGAATACGGAGGGAAGAAAGATGAGTGAAATACAGTTAACATTTACTTTAACTTTTGTACATTTAAGTAAGGAAATTTTAGTAGCCTCATATGTGACTAAAATAAGCATTAAAATTAAGCCAATATTCTATGTTCCTCCACTAACTTCAATACGCAAATATACAAATAATAATATTTACAACGTACAAATCTTTTGTCTTAGAATAATGATTGTTTATAAGCCATGTGTGTTTTTAAGTTAATCAAAAGAATGAACGAGACCACACACACACACACACACACACACACACACACACACACACACACACACACACACACACACACACACACACACACACATATATATATATACTGTATATGGTATCCATTCTAGGCACTGGGTTCGAATTTTGTATTACAATTACTGTATACCCAAAATACACGATAACTTAGTCGTTCTCGGCTCAGCCCTGGTTCAGGGAGATATTTTATACCACCGAGTTTTCGGCAGTGCAGGCTCCAGAGCCAACTGAAGCTTAGTGACTATAATGCTATTGTTCGCCTGTGGAAGACCTACCTGTATCACGATGGCGTCAAGGCCGGAATCTTTATTAAAGTCTTAGGACACAGAAAAAACAGTTTTTTTCACATCTTACTATACGTATATGACTCTTTCAGCATTACCTTTGGTGTGGTTGAGGGGCAGTCGATTTCCGTTGTCCTTAAATTTCCGCCTTTGCAGCATCTTGGACAGCCAGCCTGTTACCTTTACCAGAATGTGTATGTACAATGCAGGTTACAGCAGCAGAAAATCCATGCGCCAGGTTAAAGTGGCATTCTGGAACTTTCTCCCGAGTCGTCAGCCTACGTTCGTTGAGTGTGTATTCCATCAGAAGGTTGACTTCTGAACGTACTTCAAGTGTTCAGTTTTTACAACTT
>JACEEZ010024125.1:30000-62500 GCA_016584305.1 Chionoecetes opilio
CCTCAGAAATCTAAAAGACAAATAGACAATATTACAAACTTATCATAAACCAATAATTATTTTAATACATGAATTATTATGGGTGCGGGGCGCGACACCATTGTGGCGCCGAGGGTGTGTGGTGGGCAGGTATTGTGTTGGCGGGTGAGTGAGGCAGCAGGTGTGTTGTGGCTCTGTCTTGTGTGTCCAGGGCGGCGAGACGGCGGCGGCTGTAAGCAACGATCGGTGTGTTATTGATACTGTCCTAATACGAGAGAGAGAGAGAGAGAGAGAGAGAGAGAGAGAGAGAGAGAGAGAGAGAGAGAGAGAGAGAGAGAGAGAGAGAGAGAGAGAGAGAGAGAGAGAGAGAGAACTGACCCCAAGAACTATAGGCCCATCTCCCTTTTATCAGTTCTTGGCAAGACGCTGGAAGCTATAATTGCCGACAAGATATCGTCTTTCTTCACATCACACCACCTTCTTAACATCAAGCAATTTGGCTTCCGAGCAAACAGGTCAGCGGCCGACCTATTGCTCCATCTGTCCACCACATGGCATAAGCGTCTTGACCAAAGAAAGGACACATACATCATTGCCCTTGACATTGCAGGAGCATTTGACAGAGTGTGGCATCACGGCCTCATCACCAAACTGAACAGTTTGGGTGTCCGCGGTCATCTGCTGCTCCTACTACAAGACTACCTGCGGGACAGATTTCTTAGAGTGGTGGTGGACGGTCAAACCTCAGAGGAACACCCGATCTTTGCCAGCGTCCCACAGGGCAGTGTGCTTGGCCCTCTCCTCTGGAATGTATTCTTCAATGACTTGCTCCAGCTCATCCCAGAGGCACATGCATATGCCGATGATTGCACCCTTACATTCCCCTGCGACATTGGTGATCACCGCACGACTGTCGCTCACATAAATCAGGTCCTCCAAACCGTCATCTCATGGGGTCGTCGATGGCAAGTGGATCTCGCTCCAGAGAAAACCCAGGCGATGCTCATCTCCCGACGACAACGTCCTCCTGATACTCCCATCCCTACCATCTTACTGGATGGGAGGCCGGTGCCCCTGCAGACGTCCATCTCCATACTTGGGGTGGAAGTGAATAGCGTCCTGACCTTCACCGATCACATCCGAACCATTCCCAAGGAAAGCCGCCTGGAAACTTAGCTGTGTCCGGCGTGTCTCACACCTTCTTGACTCCCAAGGGATCACCACCTTATATGCAGCTCAAGTCCGCTCCCTTATGGAGTACGCCCCTCTCACGTGGTCTTCCTGCCCCCCTTCGTACCTGAGCCTTCTTGACAAGGTACAGGCCCGAGCCCAACGGTTAATACGTCTGAAGGCTCTGCAGGACCAGCTTCTCCCTCCTCTGCAACCCTTGCAGCAGCGTCGCGACGTAGCAGGTCTGTGCGTCGTTTACAAAACACACAAGCAGCATGTCCCCCACCTGGCTGCTCTCCGACGCCCTGGGCAAGACCACACGGCCACACTACACGAACTGCTGCTACCAGGGACCATCAACTGATCGTCCCTTTTGCCAGGACGGAGACCTCTCTGCGTTCCTTCCTTCCGCGCTACACAAGAATGTGGAACCGAATGGTACAGCAGACACAGCTTCACTCTATCTCGTCACTCCCCGACCTTCAAGAGTGCTGTGAACGCTTGGATAAAGCAGCCATAGTATAAGTACCTACCTATAAACCTGTAAACCCTGCTTAAGTTCAACTATGTCTATATATATATTAGTAGTACTGAAAAATAAAATGTAAAATTAGAATAGTAACACATGTAGCTACATGTAAAATTCATTTAGTAGTGAAATAGTGAATTAGAGAAATAGATAATTTAGAATAGTAACCCATGTATGTATGTTAAGCTAGGAATAATTTACACATTCTTAAAGTCAAAGATAGTTCTCAGTAGTCCAGCTGAAGCTCCTGACTGTAAAACCTATAAGAATAAAGGTAAAAGAAAAAAAAAAAAAAAAAAAAAGAGAGAGAGAGAGAGAGAGAGAGAGAGAGAGGGGAGAGAGAGAAAAGAGGAGAGAGAGAGAGAGAGAGAGGAGGAGAGAGAGAGAGAGAGAGCAAAAATAAAAAACCTTATCTCCCCTGGGACGACACCTTCCATCCTCCGTTATCATAAAACTGCACACTCAAAAACTTCTCATGTACCTGACAAAATCATTTCGTCTCCCCATGTCCAGCACTGATCGTATGTAAAATAGTCTGTGTCTAGCAGTGAAAGGGATACAGACCCAGAGTCTCAATTGTATTAGCTTAACAGCCCTGCTCCTTAAGTTTAAATAAAATTTAGGTCTCAAAAAAACTAAATGAAATAAATACATTTAATAAATAAACTCTAAAACAACAGCAAATGCCAATGTTGCACATGGCAAGGGACGTTACTGCCATTAGCACTCCCAGTGGACATTTTCATTGATTTATAATACAATGAAGTCAGCTCCAATAACTTTTCAGAGGATTTATTACTCTCTGATACGCAAACAATGTATATGCACATCTTAATGCTGTGATAATTTGTAGTACAGACCTGAACTCTGATTTTATTAGCTCCTCAAGTTTAAAGAAGTAGGTCTTAAAATTAATAAATAACTGAAATAAACAAAACTGCTAATGCGATTGCTCACGCCCTCGGGGCCAATCTACTGTATGTTGTCCTTACTCAACACCTTGAGTATTATTAAGTGGCAACGCGGTGGAGTTTAGCAATGCACTTCTTAAAGAATTTGCAGGGATTTTAACACATTACTAACATACTTTGAGTTCATTTTTTTCTAATAGCTCAGGTTTAGATTCTGCTGTAAAGTACTCTACCAGTTTATTTATGACCTTAAGTGCATTATCCAAATATCATTACTCCTGTTATACCGAACATTATTATTGTAATGCCTCTTAGCTATGTTGTCATGGAAGTCCTCACCTTGTATGGCATTTTTAAGGAACGTTGGCAACATCGATAATTATAATCTTTACTACACCATGTTGTACCATGGTTAGGTACATGTCTCTAGGAGTTTATACCATCGCGAGGACTCGATTGGGTAGTTGACCGAGCGATATTACGGCACTGGATATATATTATATGTACGTGTATAATCAAGTATCAACCAAACAGCAGGATGTGTGTGTGTGTGTATGTGTCTGCCTCTACCGTCGCCTGTCTGTCTAAGGCAACGACACCTTTTGATGATATTTTTCTGACGAAGTAACCACGCCATGCCATATAATGATGACATGGATAGCCAGTCTGGTGCGTGGATGCAACACGTGAACACCTCGCTCCTCGCTGCAGAATGCACAAACAAGCTTTGTGTATGTTATGTCAGCGGGCCAACCAAAGCTGCTGACGCTGACTGCACCCCCCGCGCCTGGGAACGATGGACGCCGGAAGCTGTGATGTTTCGGCCAAACTCCCTTATATGATACCTACTGGCCGGAGGGAGGAGAAGGAGAGGAGACGTGACCCAGAGCTTTCCGGTAGAAGACTCCTTGAGAGTCACACACACACCTGAGTGTGTGTGTGTGCTAGTCACGATAATAATTGTTCTGGCCTGTCTATAAGACATTAGTTTCATTGGCTGTTTGTAACCCGTGACTTTATTATTGTTCTGACCCACAGTGTACATATACATTACATATATCAATCAATCATCAATCATTGGCGACACACACCGGGGACGCGTCGTCTCGCCCCCCACACGACGCCACTCCCGTGGGTCACCTCGCGTGAGTTCCCATGCAGGCTCCCTTCCCATACCAAGCAACTCTCGACAGGAAACATCAACTTGCCCTAGCCACGAGCCTTGTGGGCCCCCCCCCTGGACTCCTCCACGCCGGATTGTCTCTTACAGATACAACTCGATAGGAAGGATATGTTTCAGGGTAGCGTGCCACATGCCCATATAGCCGAACTTGGCGCTGACGGACTATGCAGGTCTTGATTCAGTCTCACGGTGCAATCGCTGGTTTGACACGTAATCATCCCAGCGATAACCCCATGATTCTTCGAAGACACTTATTACCAAAGGCATCGATTCGCCTCTTCAAGTCGCTATTTAGTGTCCATGTCTCACAACCATAGAGTAAGACAGGGATAACAAGCGACTTGAAGATCTGGATCTTTGTCCTCCTGCACAGGTACCGACAACACCAAATACTTCTGCTGAGCGAGTTCATAACACGTGGGCTATGCCAATCCGCCATAAGACTTCTTGACGTGACCAGCCGTCACTATGGACTGCGCTACAAGGTATGCAAATTTTTCTAAGATCAAAAATGTCCTCACCGTACGCATGAACAGACTGTACTGTTTCATCTAGTAAGCCTCCAAGCACCTGGACCTTGATCTTGAGCCAGTTGACCTCAAGTCCCAAAGGCTTGCCTCCTCGTTCGCCGTCTCGAGAGCCATCACCAGGACCTCCAGCGACTCGCCAAAGATTACTGCATCATCGGCTAAAACAAGATCAGTGATCTTGGTTTGAATCACTTTGATCTACACTTTGCCCAATACCCAGTCCATACAAGTGGTGAAAAGTGATGGGGCAAGGTCGCACGACCCTTGCCTCACTCCTGTATTCACAGGAAAGAAGCTGGATACACCTCCCCCAACTTTCACAGCACTCTCAGTCCCAGAGTACAGACCAGTCATCAGTCCTTGCAGGCATCCCGCGAAGTCGCAGAAGGTCCCAGAGTGACTCACAATGCACTGAGTCAAACGCCTTCTTGAGATCAACATAGGATGCAAGCATCGCCTATCGAAACTCATGTCGGCGTTCCACCAGGACACGAAGCGCTAGGATACGATCCGTTGTTGACTTACCAGGTGTGAACCCAGATTGCTGAGGTCTCTGATGCTTCAGCAGATGACTGCGGATCCGTGTCAGCAATAGATGGGCAAGCACCTTGCCTGGCACGCTGAGCAGTGTAATGCCACGGTAATTGTTGCAGTCCTGACGGTCCCCATTTCCAGATAGGGACGACCAACCCCATTTTCCTGTCAGGAGGAATGGTACCTGATTGCCAAACGGCAGTCAGGACAGCATGCAACCCGGAAATCATGATCTCACCCCCAACAAGGGGTGTCACTTCTGTCGCTTCAACACTTGTTCCCACCTGCAAACACGCGCCTATGTGTTCTAATTCCTTATATTCGCCTCTTTTGCATTCCTGCTTTGCCTGTGTCACTTCTGTCGCTTCAACACACGCGCCTATGTGTTCTAATTCCTTATATTCGCCTCTTTTGCATTCCTGCTTTGCCTGTGCCAACTCTGTCACTTCAACACACGCGCCTATGTGTTCTAATTCCTTATATTCGCCTCTTTTGCATTCCTGCTTTGCCTGTGCCAACTCTGTCACTTCAACACACGCGCCTATGTGTTCTAGCTCCTTATATTCGCCTCTTTTCCATTCCTGCTTTGCCTGTGTCACTTCTGTCGCTTCAACACTTGTTCCCACCTGCAAACACGCGCCTATGTGTTCTAATTCCTTATATTCGCCTCTTTTCCATTCCTGCTTTGCCTGTGTCACTTCTGTCGCTTCAACACTTGTTCCCACCTGCAAACACGCGCCTATGTGTTCTAATTCCTTATATTCGCCTCTTTTGCATTCCTGCTTTGCCTGTGTCACTTCTGTCGCATCAACACACGCGCCTATGTGTTCTAATTCCTTATAATCGCCTCTTTTGCATTCCTGCTTTGCCTGTGCTAACTCAGTCACTTCAACACACGCGCCTATGTGTTCTAATTCCTTATATTCGCCTCTTTTGCATTCCTGCTTTGCCTGTGTCACTTCTGTCACTTCAACACACGCGCCTATGTGTTCTAATTCCTTATATTCGCCTCTTTTGCATTCCTGCTTTGCCTGTGCCAACTCTGTCACTTCAACACACGCGCCTATGTGTTCTAATTCCTTATAATCGCCTCTTTTGCATTCCTGCTTTGCCTGTGTCACTTCTGTCGCATCAACACACGCGCCTATGTGTTCTAATTCCTTATAATCGCCTCTTTTGCATTCCTGCTTTGCCTGTGCCAACTCAGTCACTTCAACACACGCGCCTATGTGTTCTAATTCCTTATAATCGCCTCTTTTGCATTCCTGCTTTGCCTGTGCCAACTCTGTCACTTCAACACACGCGCCTATGTGTTCTAATTCCCTATATTCGCCTCTTTTGCATTCCTGCTTTGCCTGTGTCACTTCTGTCGCATCAACACACGCGCCTATGTGTTCTAATTCCTTATATTCGCCTCTTTTGCATTCCTGCTTTGCCTGTGCCAACTCAGTCACTTCAACACACGCGCCTATGTGTTCTAATTCCTTATATTCGCCTCTTTTGCATTCCTGCTTTGCCTGTGCCAACTCTGTCACTTCAACACACGCGCCTATGTGTTCTAATTCCTTATATTCGCCTCTTTTCCATTCCTTCATTCCCTGTGTCACTTCTGTCGCGTCAACACTTGTTCCCACCTGCAAACACGCGCCTATGTGTTCTAATTCCTTATCGTTATTATACCATTCTTTAATTCCCTCCGTCGGTTCGTCTTCACTTGTTCCCACCATTAGACACGCGCCTATGTGTTCTAATTCCTTATATTTTCTGTTATTCCATTCCTGTATTCCCTCTGTCACCTTGTCTTCGGTGTTTGGGCAATTTTGTTGATCGAGTTTTTGGTACGTTTTGGGCGACATTTCGTGCTGGCGTTCTTGTCCCCTTGGTTGTTGGGCGGTTGTCGGCGAGTGACCGGCCTCCTGTTCCACCCTAGACTCGGTGCACTTGTTCCCTTGTTCCTGCTTCAGTCTGTCGATGGTGAGCGAGGCGATGTACACAGCTCGTCTGTAATACTCGGCCAAGTCGTTCTTTTCCTTGACAGCTTCGTCGCGATCATGTGTCAATTTCTTCGCCTCGTCCAATGCCGCGTTTCTTGCCTCGAGTGTTTTTCTGTAATTGTCTTGCATTTTACTGATGATCTTTTCCTTCTCGTCCAGTGTTAAGGAAAGATTGGTTTTTGCCTCGAGTGTTTTTCTGTAGTTTTCTTGTATTTCCCTGATGACTTTTTCCTTCTCGTGCAGTGTTAAGGTAAGGTTGGCGTCGTAACTCTGTCGCATGTTGTCCATCTGTTGCCTTACCAAATCAACCTTCAGACTGTTGATCGTCGCTTCACTTTCCATGTACTTCAGCTGACACTTTGCTTCATCAGCCTTCTGCTTGTTACAAATTGCATCATTTTCCAGTTTGCCTCTTTCTCGCCTTAGCTTATTTACTTTTAGCTTGTAGTTAATCACATTAGTTTCCATATTGTCTCTCTGTTTTCTTAGCTTGTTGACCTTCAGCTTGTAATTAAATGCCTTATTTTCCATGCGGTCCCTTTCTCGCTTTGCTTTATCAGCCTTCAGCTTGTAACGAATTGCTATGTTTTCCATGTTGTCTCTTTGTTGCCTTAGCTTGTTAACCTTCAGCTTGTAATTAAATGCCTTATTTTCCATGCCATCCCTTCCTCGCTTTGCTTTATCAGCCTTCAGCTTGTAATAATTGGATTGATCCAGCTCTTGTCTCTGTTGCAAGATCTGTAAATCCTTCTTTTCCATTTCTTGGGTCATGTTACCCATGGTACGCTTGGCTTCATCCATTTCCTTTTTGTGATGAGTCGCTAGAGCGTCCATGATATTTGTCTGCTCCGCGATAATGGCATCCCTCACTTCCTACCCCTTCATCAAGTTGGCGTTCTTGGCGGTCATGGCTTCCTTCTCGCCGCGCAGTTTCTTTACTTCTTGCATCGCCAAGATGGATTCATCAATTTCTTTTTTGTGATAAGTGGTTTGAGCGTCCATGATTTTTTTCTGCTCTGCGATAATGGCATCCCTCAATTCCTATCCCTTCATCAAGTTGGCGGTCATGGCTTCTTTCTCGCCGTGCAGTTTCTTGACGTCATGCATCGCCAAGATGAATTCATCAATTTCCTTTTTGTGATAAGTGGTTTGAGCATCCATGATTTTGGTCTGCTCTGCGATAATGGCATCCCTCAACTCCTATCCCTTCATCAAGTTGGCGTTCTTAATGGTCATGGCTTCCTTCTCGCCGCGCAGTTTCTTGACTTCTTGTATCGCTGCCTCTGTCTCTGCGAGGGTCTGCGTGTACTTCTGCTGCAGCGCGGGGGATCCTTGCAGCACGTAGCGCCTGAACTCTTTGTTGAGGCTTCGGTGTTTCAGCAATACCACCACCATGGCGAGGGAGATCACCATCAAAGCTATCTCCTTCATGCAGTGCATCTTATTGAAGTATATCACATACACGCGGCGAGGCTTACACCAAACCCCGCAATATTAAGGATCTTTTTTTTGGTCATCTTGGAACCTTTTGTCACCAGAGTGGAGTTGGTGGCCTCTTGGATCTAGGAAGAATAGAACCTGTGTACCTCCTAGAGCATGGGTTTTCAACCTGGGGTACGCGTACCCCAGGGGGTACGTAAGGGGTCTGTCAGGGGGTACGCCCTTCTCCACGGGTCGTTAGTGGGTACGGCCTGATACGTGCTTCAGGCCGTGTGAGCAGTGTTGCCACTCAAAAATTTCATAATTCCCAAGACTAACCCCTGAAAATCATAAGATGGGCCAAAATATCCCAAGGTTTACAATAAATGTAAAATAACACTAAGAATCTTGAATAAAGTGTACATTTCACCTAGAAATTGAAGTAGTATTGGAGAAATCATGTTAAATTTACAAAAAAAGAAGAAAAAAAAGAGGCAGTTATGATAAGAACTGCGCAACCTTTCGGTCTGGTATGAAGGTAGAGATTTATGGCATGGGGAAGGCCATGGGGGACAGCGAGAGATAGGGCAGTGGGAGGGGTAGGCGCTTTAATCGGTCAAGGGGAAAGGGATAGGGATTGGATGGAAAAATGAATGACAAATAAGGGAGTGGAGGGGTAATGGATGGGCTGTGGGAGCGGATGGAGCGAGAGAGGGGCTTTTTGGGGAAGGAGTAGGGTTTGGTTGTGCAACACGAGGTGGGAGGTAAGGGATAAGAGCAGTAAGGGAGGGGATGTGGGAGTGGATGGACGGAGGAGGGGCCTTAAAATCCCAAGATATCTAGCTCTTTTCAATAAAAATTCCAAGATCCCAAGACGGCATCCAGAATCCCAAGATCTTGGGAAAAATCCTATGGAGTGGCAACCCTGCGTGTGAGTGTGACTGACCACCCGTGACTTGTACGAGTATTGGACAGGGATAGAGACGCAAACTGTTGTCAGGTACACGCCACCACTCTCCAGTCGGGAACTGTTGCTGGCTGGGCCAGGTTGGTCTCTCTGTGGCTACTTTTTTACTGAAACATTACATAGGCCTATAGGGAATGTTCTGTCGATTTCAGTAACACTGCTATCGCAAAAAGTTTGGCATTACTAAGGATAAAACTGATGTGTCCCAGACTCGTTACAAAAGTTTGATTAATAGAACACTACTGTTTTTTGTATGTGCGAAGTGGTGCTGTGTGACGGCAGCGATACATGGTGTAAAATAATCTTGTATAGTGTGGCATGACGTGGTTCGGTGTGTGTGAGTTGTGATGTGGCTAGGTTTGTGATGTGTGGTGCGGTGTGGGAGTATGGTGTGACGTGGTGAGATGTGTTGGCGTGGTGTGGCAGGTGTAAGGTGGGGAATGGTATGTTAATGTGTGTTGTTATGTATCGTAATTTTTTGTTTGAAGTTAGCTAAAGGAAAAAATAGACTAAATTCGTGTCTGTATGCACGTTTATGTCGTCTGGTTGGGTGTGTCATGAGTATGTGCGCATTTTTATACTATAAGTTTAGATTATTATCATATTGCATACGAAACAATGCAACACTTCGTTTTAATTGTGTGTGTATGTGTGTGTGTTTGTGTGTGATGGCACATGCTTGCTGACGAGGGTGTGACAGTGTGCAGAAGTGAGCTGAACAAGTGAGTGAGTGAGGGAGTCAGTGACCGAGTGGGCTAGAGTGCGAGTGTTTCATTGTTAGTGGTCTGTTTTTTTTGGCAGTTTTACATAATACGAGTACTTTATATGTGATAACTTGTGCGATTTCACGAGCTTTTTACAGTATTTTTTCTGAATTTCTAATAACATGAGCGGTGTGGGCTTTTCAGGTGTGGCTTTTTATGTTACACCCAAACTTCTGTAAATATATTCACTCCCATATTTTTTATTTACTCTTCAATTTCTGGCGTTAACATTTTGGGTACTTTTTTCCATTACACTGCTTAATTAATGTTTTTTTCAGAAATGTTTTCTTAATTAATATATTGCAATTTATTATATGCGAAAGCTCCTTAGAATACGTATAATTTGGTTGCAGACTATAGCAGCGCAGTTGAAATGGAGGCTCAGAAGAAAAAGAGACATTACAGTGAGGAGTACATGAAGTTTCGGTTCACAGTCATCATTAAAGATGGAACTGAAATGCCTCAGTGTGTCATCTGTGCAAAAGTACTGTCTCCCGGTGCCATGAAACCAAGCTTGCTCCAGCGACATTTGCACGGTTGTCACCCAGAGCTGAAAGGAAAAGATGTGGACTACTTTAGGCGCAGAGAAAACATGCTAGTCCGCTCAAAACTGGGTCACTCAGGGAGCTTTCATCAGTCAAATAGAGCCGCTCTCCATGCTTCGTATGTAGTTTCACTGAAAATTGCTCAGCAGAAAAAACCTCATTCCATTGGGGAGACGCTGATCCTGCCATGTACCAAAGACATAGTAAAAATTATGCTGGGGGAACAATATGCTAAAAAGCTTGACACCCTGCCGTTGTCAGATAACACTGTCCAGCGACGTGTCTCTGACATGTCCACAGATATCAAAGACCAGGTGGTTTCTGAGATGAAAACAGCCCCCTTAGGAATATTTTTCTCTCCAGTTGGATGAAACGACAGACGTGGCTAACTGTGCTCAGTTGCTGGCATTCACGAGGTACATCAAAGATAACAATTTTAAGGAAGAATTTCTTTTTTGTCATCCTCTTGAAGCTTCAACTACGGGAGCAGATATATTTGAACTTGTCAATTCTTTCTTTGAATCTGAGGGACTAGAGTGGAAAAATTTATGTGGCTGCACAACAGATGGAGCTCCTGCCATGCTAGGCAGTCAGTCAGGATTTAAGACAAGAATTACAGCTGTTAACAGTAAGGCAAAACACATGCACTGCATGATACACAGGCAAGCTTTAGCATCCAAGACACTGCCTACTGAGCAGAAAGAGGTGCTTGATACCACAGTAAAGATGGTCAACTTCGTAAAGTCAAGTGCTCTGAATACTAGATTATTTAGACTTCTCTGTTCAGATTTAGATTCCGGTCATGAAACACTCTTGTACCACACAGAGGTTCGATGGTTATCTCGTGGAAATGTTGTCAAGAGAGTTTTTGAGCTGCAGCACGAACTGAAAGAGTTATTTAGCCGTAATAACAGGAAGGAATCTCAGATTTATCATGCAAAGCTGAATGATCCAAAGTGGGTTACTTACCTTGCCTATCTTGTTGACATTTTACACGCCTAAATATTCTAAACAAGTCTTTGCAAGGAGCTGATGCTGTTGTCACTGGGCGCTGTTGACAAATTGAAGAGTTTTCTAATGAAACTAGAACTGTGGGAGACAAAAGTAAGGAAAGGAAATTTTGACATGTTTGAAACACTAGCTGACAGACAGGACACCTCTACTGTAGATCAGATGGCAAATTTAATAGTGGAGCATCTTTCCTCACTGCAAAATGAATAAAAAGATACTTTCCAGATGTGTCTGAAGTTAATTTGAAGCTAATTAGAGACCCTTCCATACAGATGTTGCTTCTGTTAATGATGTCATTCAGGAAGAGTTTATTGACTTCGTGAATGACTCCAGTGTTTGTGATCTCTTTGAGAAAAAATCTTTAGTTAGGTTCTGGTGTGAAATAAGCAAGTCATATCCACATGTCGCAGAGGAGCCTCTTCGCTCTCTGTTACTTTTCCCATCAACATATTTGTGTGAAACTGGGTTTTCCAGCTTACTGGTCATAAAATCAAAACTAAGATCTCGACTGAATGAGGAAGCCGACCTTCGATGTGCTTTAGCTAAAACTGCTCCTCGACTGACTAGACTAGTTGAGGAAAAGCAGTTCCAGCCATCTCATTAATTCCCTTTACAGCAGATGTAATGATAACGTAGTCGTAGTGGTTTTTTTCCAGCTCTTTCCTTAACTGGTAACTGGTTATGGCATGACGGTTATGTAGTTAATTCACTTAATTATTTACATATATACACAAGGGAATGTTTTCTGTGTTTTTTTTCCACTTATCACAAAGGGAAAGGGGTACATGGCTGACAATAAACAATACCCAAAAGGGTACGTGGGGAAAAAAAGGTTGAAAACCCCTGTCCTAGAGTGTAGCTCCAGGCTGTCCTCCCAAGAACACGCCTTGAGAATGAAGGGTTTTTTTTTTTTTTTTTTTTTTTTTTTTTTTTTTTTTATTATTATTATTATTATTATTATTATATTTTTTTTTTTTTTTTTTTTTTTTTTTTTTTTTTTTTTTTTTTTTTTTTTTTTTTTTTTTTTTTTTTTTTTTTTTTTTTTTTTTTTTTTTTTTTTTTTTTTTTTTTTACACCTATGAGTTTAACCCCTGTAGGCTATTATCTTCCTTCCTTTTGGGTGCTACTCCCGGCCTTGAAGATGTGGTGGCCCCGCCGAGGCCCCCCCTTTTCCCTTCCAGCAGTAGCGGCGCCCTGCGCAGGTAGGGGTTTGGCGTGCATGCAGGGGGCCCCGGGAGCGGGGGTGGGGGGGTCCTGTTTGGCGGGGGTTTCCTGCCCCGGGCATCCCCACCTACAGCGGGGGGTTTGCTCTCCCCCTTTTATTCTCTCTCCTCTGACACACACACACACACCACACACACACACTTTCTATACTTGAGGTCGGTGAAATTGATGTGGTTAAAATCACTCCCATCCCCGATCTATTTACACATAAATTGACACCCGGAAACCGCCCGGGGCGTTTGGCGGGCCCCTCGGCTCATAAGACCAATAACCTTAAAGGGGAACGATCGGGTGCAGTGAGGGGGCAAAGGAGATTTATTTTTCGTGACCTCACTGCTTGTAATGGAGCATTCCACACGCGGCCCCCCCGGCGTGTGGGGCGACTACCTAAAAAATTTAATTATGTGAAAAGGGAAAAAAAAAATTTAATATGTAGTTTTTTACGTATTTTCCCTAGCGTATGGTTTCTTAATTTTTAGATAAAAAAATGTAACTTGGACTGTTTTAATTGGGGTAAAACTTTACCCCTAAAATTGAAATTATTCTAAGGTAGACATGTTGATTGTTTGGGTTTATTACTGATACTAAATATTTGAAAAAAAATAGATAAAATTATATATTTTTTTTAAATAAATATAGATGAAAAATATCTAAATATATTGCTTTGTGTTCGGGTTTAGTCTATCTGTTTTTATTGGGGTCAGTAGCGGGAAGGAGCAGGGTTTTTTAACTGTCCCCGTTACAAAGGGAAAAATATATCTATTGAAGGGGGCAAATATTTTCTGTTTGGGGTTCCCGGTGAAAAAAAGTTTTACGTATGTCCATAAAGGAAAAAAAAAAAAGGTTTTCCAGGTTACCCTTAGCGGTGAAACACTAATAAAAAACCAAAAATAAGGCAAAAAAAAGGCAGAGAAAGGGCCCAAACTATTCTCCGTCTTTTTTCAGGAAATCAGGTTGTTTAAAAAAGTGTTTGACGTGTGTCCACAGGGAAAAAAAGGGGCTTGCGGAAAGTTTACCCGGTGAAATCACAAATTTATAACCACAATAATGAAAAATATTCTGTCTGGGTTTTAAAATTAAAAAGTGTTTTCCCTTTTCCCCCATCAAGTGAAAAAATAAGGTAGAAGTTAAGTTTCAGGGTAAATTCGCTTTTCCCTCCATTAACTTTAAGAACCAAAATGAAAACGCAAAGAGCTTTTTTTGGATTTGTGTCAAAGCTTTAAATAATAATAAAAATAATGTTTTTTTTTTTATTATCCCCCAAAAGGCATCGGGGAAATAAAAACATAATTACGACCTGGGGGAAACAAAAACTATGATCCTTTTTTCCCAAAGGATGGGGAACACAGGGACCCATCTAAACCCTTCTCCACCCTCCCCCCACTATCCCCCTCCCACTGCAAAAACCTTAGAGCTATAAATCAAAAACTATGTTTTACATTTACCATTATTCTAAAGTATTGGAAAAAAAACAAACCCCAAGATGAATACGGGGGGCCCAAGGGAAAAAGATTATGTCGAGTTGAAATTTTAAATTAGGGAAATTTTTCCGTGGTATAAAAGTGAAAATTTTGGAAAAATTTCTGCTCCTTTCATACTAAATCAAAAAAAAAAAAATTTATAGTTAATTTCTTGGGGGTTATAATGGTAGAAAAAAAACAAATATTTGCATTTTTTCAAAAATAGTAAAAGAAATCAGTTTAAACTTTCCAGGGTAAGGATTGAAAAATTGCAATTTTTTCTCCTCCTCTCTTTTTCCCAAGATCAACCATAATGAAAAACCAATATAATCCCAAAGAAAAAATTAAAATTTTCCATGTTAAAAAAGGTATCAGGGGACTGGTTATATTTTTACATGTGTTTTAAATCTATACAAAGCCCGGATTCCGATTTGTCTGAGTGTCTAGTACTGGCGCCTAGCGGATGCTGAATACTCCCCACCTTTTGATGAAAATTTCCCTGACCCAAGCAGCCACCCCACCCCATCATGAGGACGTGTTTTGCCCGATTTTTGGGAAACCCCACGACTAAAACCCCTTTTCACTCACCAGCTCCCAAAACAACAGCTTCCGGGCAGTTTTTCCTTATATCCCTGCTACTGGCTGGAGAGGGACAGACAAAAACCCCTGAAAACACCAGGAACGTTTTACCTTGGGGCCCCTACACCCCGACACCCCCCCTGTGTGTTGTGTGTACCCCACACCTGGGGGTGGGGTGGTCAAAACAACCCCCCTTGTGCCCTTTTGTGTCTGTGTTTACCCCACCCCGGGGGGTGTGGGGTACACACGACCCCTCCCTGTTTGTCTGTGTGTCCCCCCCACCCCTTTGGGGGTGTGGGGTACCCACAAAAACCTTCCGGGTGTTTTTTTTTAAACCCCCACCCCGGGGGTGTGGGTACCACAACAACCTCCCTGTGTGTCTGTGGGACCCCACACCGGGGGGTTGGGGGGTACACACGACCCCCCCTGTGGTGCCCTGTGTGTCCCCAACACCTGGGGGGTGGGGTACACACACCCCTCCCTGTTGTCTGTGTTACCCCACCCCTTTGGGGTGGGGAAAGTACACACACACCCCCCTTGTTGTCTGGGTCCCCCAAACCACCTGGGGGTGTGGAGTAAAACACAAGACCTCCCTTGTGTCTGTTGTCCCCCACCCTTTGGGGGTTTGGATTTTACACACGAGACCTCCCTGGTGCCTGTGGGGTCCCCCACCGGGGGGTTTTTGGGTACTCACGACCCCCCCTGTTTGTCTGGTGTACCCCCACCTGGGGGTTTTGGGGTACACACGACCCCCTGTTGTCTGGGTTGTCCCCACACCGGGGGTGTGGGGTACACACGACACCCCCCTGTTGTCTGTTTTTGTACCCAAAACCTGGGGGTGTGGGGGGACCCACCCCACCTCCCTGGGGTTTTCTGTGTGGTACCCCACACCGGGGGGTTGGGTGGGGGTTATTTCACGACCCCTTTGCCGGGGTGTCCCGGGTGTACCCCAACCCCCGGGTGGGGGGTACACCCACCCTTTCCCGGGTTGTCTGTTTTGTACCCAAAACCTGGGGGTGGGGAAAGTCCCTTGGGTCACGCTTTAAACTTTTTCCCGGCTCGCCCTATTAGACATTTTTTCTTGGGCCGTTACTTAACAAAAAGCGTGACTTTTAATTAATGTATAAACCTCACAGTGTACAGAAATGTTTATATCTTGTAAATTGTTCCCGGTACTTATATTAAAAAAAAAGGGCCTTTTAAAAAAACCAAAAAAAAAAAATAATAAAATTTCCCGGCAGATTAAAATTGGCGAACTAGCACTAGTGGGCCCGGGAAAAAGTCCTCTACGGGGGAGAGATAAAAAATAAAAATTTTGGGGGTTCCGAAGATAGTGCAAATGTTGGCCATCCTCCATAGTGGTGAAAGTTTGTTGGAAGTAAGGAAGTGACTGTTAAAAAGGGATTAGGTTTTTGTTTTAATCGGTTTTGTGAGGAGTTAAATGGGTAAATCGAAATTTTTGCAGGTGTTGTAGCTTTACCCAAATAGGAATTAAAGGGCCGCCACTGTTTTTTGCTTTCCTTGATTTATTGTTAATTGGCTGGGACAGTAATTATTCTTGCACTTTTTAAAAGGGGGATGTTAAATCTATTTCCCGTGTTTTTTTAAAGGGATTCCCGTTTTGTTAATGGCCATTTTTCCCAGCTAGTCTTTAACCTCTGGGGTTTTTTTTTTATCTGTTTTTTTTAAAACAAGGGGTTTATATGGGGTTCGGTCTGACTTTTTGTTGTACCTGATTTTTTTTCGGGAAAATGTTTCTCAAAGAGGAATTAAAAAAAAGAATTAATTTATCATTAAAATTAGCGTCACCTTGGCCCCTTTGGGTTTTTCCTCAGTTTTTGGGGGCGGAACGTGGCAGCGAGCTCAAAGTGCTTTTAGAATACCCAGTTTCAGACCCAAATTTAGTTTTTTAAAAAAAAAAACGCCCGGTAAAAAAACGACAACAAATAGGGGCCCCTACTATGCTTTCGTCCGCATTTTAACTTGGGTTTGGGAGACACTTTTTTGGGAAATTTTAGAGGCTGACATTTTATAGTAAATTTTTGGGCCCTTTCGGGGGTTAGGGGTTGAACTTTTCAATGACCTAAAAACAGTTGGGTTGCCAAAAAAGCTGTGATGAGTGCATGGAGATAGCACTATTTTTTTCCCTGATGGAACTGTTAAAACCCAACCGGGGTAGGGGTTTCTTTGGGCCTGCTTTGTACTGGACCTTGCCTAACACCAAAAGTTGTTTTTTTGGGGTTTAAACCCGCCTGGTTTTTTGGCACTTGGTGTTTTTGTACCAGTGACCTTTTACTTTACTCCCAGTCTGAGTGTATTGCTGTTAGTGCAGCCCGGGGGGGGGTTTTAAATTGCCTCCCAAACTAGGGGTTTGCTTTTTAGTGCAGGGCCCCGGGGGTGGCTTTTTTCTTTTACTCCCAGTCTGAGTGTATTGGGTGTTAGTGCAGCCCGGGGGTGCTTTTTCTTGACTCCCAATCTGAGTGTATTCTTTAGTGCAGCCCGGGGTGGCTTTTATTGCCCCCCCCGTTTTGATTGTAAAAGCTGTTAGTGCAGCCCGGGGATGGCCCTTTTAAATTTCCCCCCAATTGAGTGTATTGTGTTAGTGCAGCCCCCGGGGGTTGGGTTTTAATTGACTCCCAATCTGAGTGTATTCTGTTAGGGCAGCCCCAAAATGGCTTTTTTCTTGCCTCCCAATCTTTAGTGTTTGCTGTTATGCAGCCCGGGGGTGGCTTTTACTTGACCCCAATTGGATTTATTTCTGTTATTTCAGCCCGGGATGGCTTTTTCTTGCTTTCCCCAAACTGAGTGTATTTCTGTTTTGTGCAGCCCGGGAGGCTTTTACTTACTCCCAGTCTGAGTGTATTTCTGTTAGTTTCAGCCCGGGGGTGGCTTTTTCTTGACTCCCAAATTTTGAGTGTATTGCTGTTTTGTGCAGCCCCGGGGGTGGGTTTTTTTCTTGACTCCCAGTCTGAGTGTATTGCTGGGTTAAATTGGGAGCCCGGGGGTGGGTTTTACTTGCCTTTCCCAATCTGAGGTATTGCTGTTGTGGGAGCCCGGGATGGCTTTTACTTGCCTCCCAGTCTGAGTGTATTGCGTTGGCCGCCCGGGGATTTGGGTTTTTCTTGCCCCCCAGTCGGTGTATTGCTGTTTAACGCCCCCGGGGGGGGCCCTTTTTCTTGACTTCCCCTCTGAGTGTATTGCTGTTGTGCAGGGCCCCGGGGAAAGGGTTTTAACCCCTTTACTCCCAATCTGAGTGTATTTCTGGTTTGTGCAAACCCGGGGATGGCTTTTTAAATTGACTTTCCAAATCTAATGTATTGCTGTTAGGGCAGCCCCGGGGGTGGGTTTGAAAAAATAGTAAATTTTGTACGTTTGAACCCAAACCCTTTCCCTTTTTAAGGTTGCATTCCCCTTTTCCAATGTGTGAGCAAATTTTTTTTAAGCTCTTTACCTTGAAATTTTTTCCAAGAAGCTTTGGGTTTGGGGGTTTTTTCACAGAGAACTTTTTGCAATCTTTTTTGTTCTCTTGCAGTGGGGGATTTTTAAGTTTTGAGCCCCTGTTTCCCTAGGGCAGCCTTTAAAAATTCTCTAGTAACACCCCCCCTTTTATCAAAAGAATAATCCATGTTCTTTTTTGAGGATGACCTTGTTAAAACTTTCGCATATTGGGAAAAGGGTTTAAAAAATTTTAAATCTTTGAAAAATGACAGTAAAAACCCTTTGAATGACCCCTTTTCCATTGCTGCTGGGTATTGCGGAAATTTTCAGCTACCTTTTGAATAAATTTTGTGTTTTACCCTTTACCCCTTTGTCGACGAAATTATTTTCTTGACGCTCCTCGTTTCGGCGAAAGTCAACCTATTATTTTCAATTACCACGTGCTTTTATTTCCAACGCCCAAAAATCTGGGGGGAAAAAATGCGATTTTTAAAAGACCCGATTAATGCCCTTTAAAAAGGACAGATTTTTATTTTTTAATTTAGGCCCCGCCCTTTCGAAATGCTTTTTTTAAAAATTTATGTGGAAAAAAAAGAACGGAAGGAAAAAAAGAAAAATAAAAAGAAACCCACCCCTTGGGCTTAGGGTGTAAATTGCGATTTCTTTTAAATGCGATTTCTTTGAAAAAAGGGGATTGCTTTGGGAAAAGGGGATTGGCCCTTTTAAATTGGGGATTGCTTTTTAAATTGGGGGGGGATTTTTCTTTGAAAATTTCGATTGCTTTGAAATTGCAATTTCTTTGAATTGCGATTGCTTTGAAAAATTCCCCATTGTTTGAAAAATTTCATTGCTTTTAAATTTCGGGTTGCTTTGAAATTTCGTTGGGTTTGAAATTGCGATTTTTTGAAATTGCGATTGCTTTGAAATTTCCCATTTTCTTTTAAATTTCGATTGGGTTTGAAATTTTAAAATCAAAAGGTCAGATGCAAGGGGTTTTGCCAGGCAGCTCCTTCCAAATGACAAAAAACCGAATAAAATTAAAAAAAAGGAAAGCAAAGATGGAGAAATTGGGGGCAGGGGAGAAGAATGATGGGGAGAGAAAGGAGGCTATTTAAAAGAAAAAGTCTCCGGGGCTTTACCAGGTGTGTATGTGTTTGTTTTGTTTTTGGGTTTTGGGGTCGATTCGACCTAACGACAAAAGCTTTCCCCCCTCGCACGAGCAAAAAAAACCAAATCTGGGGCGGTTGGCGGACAAAGGGCCTCGGAAGATGGTGTCCGGGGCACACCCCGGACAAATCCGCGCCACCCCCGCCGCCCACCCCTTTTTTAGTTTTGGTTTTGTTCTTTTTTTCTTTCTTCAGATTTGACTTGTTTTCTTCTTCTCTTCGTTCTTCTTTCTTCTTCTCTTCTTTCTTCTTATCTTGCTTTTGTTGTTGGTGTTGTTGTTGTTGTTTGCTTCTTGTCTTGTTTTGGGTTTGTTTTGCTTTTTTCTGTCACTGCCATGTACGCGCGCACACCCCGATACTCCTCGGCACCCCGCACGGGCGGCTGGCGTCATTTCTCCACTACATCTCTCGCGCTCCAACATATACAAACAGGAGGAAGGAAATTGTGAAAAATTTAGTGAAAGAAGTCTGAGATTAAAAGTGTTTTTTTGTTTTGTTTTATTTTTTTCAGAGATTGGACAGGGGAAGAAGGACTCCGTAGAGCGGAGGGACCTACAGTTTTTCGTGGGATCCGAACCACTGATAGAGAGGGGAAGGCGAGCGGAATGGAGTGGATTGTAGGAGTAAAAAGTTTTGCAGCAGCGTAAAAAAGGGTAAGATTACCTCCGTATAGCAGAGGGGTCATTGGATTTAATGTGGCCTCGTCCGAACCACGGTAGGATAGTAGCAGTGAGATAGAAGACGGGGAGGGGGTGGGAAGTGGAACGGAGTGGATTGTAGGAGTAAAAAGTTTTGTAGTAGCATAAAAGGGGGGACAGGATACCTTCGTAGAGCGAAGGGGTCATTGGAATTTATGTGGCCTCGTCCGAACCACGGAAGAAGAATAGGTGAGAAGGACAACGGAGAGAGTTACGACCGAATTTTCTTCCCCACCGACCGACAAAAGTTTACAACCCGACGGACGATCCGAAAGACAACCAGTCTTCATCCCCGCTGTGTGTGGTGGTGAAACCAGGTCTGCTCCCCCGCGGGTGTGGAGGCCGTCGGTGATGACGCAAGGGTCCGGGTCTCGAACTTTAAACTTGGTTGCCTTGCGCCGCCATCAGTCTTGGCTTTCCTGTGAGACTCGCACGGAGGGAGGACAGATGGTTAGAGTGTGGTTAGGGGGGGGGATCCATGCGGAAGACGGGCCGTCGGCGGCTGCGCTGGTCACGGTCATTTTGCCGTGGCCACCCATGGCCTGTCAGTCTTGGCCCGCCTGGATGGAAAACCCTCCGGCCCTGAACGAACGAAACCGCGTGCGTTGAGGGCTTATATAGGCACGGAAAGAAGAGTGCTGCGCACCTGCCTGTGCCGCCTAGGCACGGAAAGGGAGAGAGAGAGAGAGAGAGAGAGAGAGAGAGAGAGAGAGAGAGAGAGAGAGAGAGAGAGAGAGAGAGAGAGAGAGAGAGAGAGCGCTGCGCAACTGCCTAAGCCGCCTAGGCACGGAAAGGGAGAGAAGGAGAGAGAGCGCTCTGCGCAACTGCCCGAGCCGCCTGGGCACGGAAAGAGAGAGAAAGAGAGAAAGAGAGATCTGAGAATCAGAATCAGAATCAGAATTTTATTTCCATTGTTACAATGGCTATTCTTTTAACATAGTAATATGAGTCTTACAATATTTCTGAATAAGATAACAAGTGTTAAAGGTAGAACACTGAACATGGTCTATATACAAATAAAAATATTAGAATACATAAAAATTGTAAAACATTCAAATCCTAATGAAAACATAAACAAAAAATAAGACTTCCCAAAAGTTACAATATAAAAACATACAGTAAAAGTTATAAAAAAGGTGTTAGTTTAGATTAAAATACATTTCAGGTATTTATGGACGTCAAAAATTAGAGTAAGAATTGTTTACATAAAAGGTGATTTTTTAAGTGACTTTTAAAAGTGTGCAAGGAGGTAGCATCTCTAACTTGGCTTGGCAAGCTGTTCCAGAAAGCAGGTCCAGCCACGTGAAGGGACCTTGTTCCCAAACATGTGTTGCATTTTGGCACATGGAGTTGTTGCTGTTGTCTAGTGTTGACTGGTTGTTCGTACATATCTCTCACTTTGGGCAGTGAAAACAACCAGTCAGGTACTCTATTATTAACTATATTGTACACGGCTACTCCTAGCTCAAAGTGATATTTTTCATTTATTTTCAGCCATCCAAGGTCTTTTAAGTAGGGTGTGACATGGTCGTGCTTTGCAGCCCCTCCTAAAGCAACTTTTGCTGCCAAGTTTTGGAGCCTTTGCACACGTTGTATATGTGTGATGTTGGATGCTCCCCAAATCTTAATGCCATAATTCAGTATACTTAGGACCAGTGACTGTATTATTGAGATCCTGGTGGTCTGGTTAAAATAGTCTCGGAGTCTGTTTATGTGGACAATGGTTCCATAGGTTTTCCTGTACAATGCGTCGATGTGTTCATTAAACTGCATATGGTTGTCAAAGTGTATGCCCAAGTTCTTTAATGATCTGCTAGGGGTAATTAGATTCCCGTCAACATGCATACATATGTCAGGGGGAATCTGTGACAAAAGTCCTCGTGTTCCTATAAACATACATTGAGTCTTTTTGGCGTTTAACATTAGGCCATTCCTGTGAAAATACTGTTGTGCTTTCTTTAGTGATTGTTCGCTCCTAAACATTAAGTCTTGTATATTGTTAGCACTGCCTGTGTGAATTAACTGGGTGTCATCTGCATATTGTATAGTTTCACATTCAGAAAAGAAGGACGAGAGATCATTTGCATAAATTATAAATAAAATAGGACCTAGTACAGACCCTTGGGGAACGCCATGGGATATTCCTGTCTTCTCGGATATGCATTTTTCTATCCGTACGGATTGTGTCCTGCCGCTGAGATAGCTTTGAAACCAGAAGGAGTCGATGTTTAACTTGAACAATTTATTTCTTAATATATCATGGCTGACGCTGTCGAATACTTTGGATAAGTCACAGAGGGTAATGAGGGAGACCTTTTTGTATCAATATTTGAATATAACTTGTTAGAAAGTTTTAAAAGAGCTGAATCCGTAGACAAGCCGGTCCTAAAGCCATATTGAGTTTTACTAAGGAGGCGATTGGTCTCTAAGTACTAGGTGAGCTGAGATGCGATTACTTTTTCTAGTACCTTGGAAATAATTGGTAAGAGAGAAATAGGGCGGTAGTTGTTAGGTTCATTCATGTTACCAGCCTTGAAAATAGGAACAACAATAGAGTGCTTCCATGCTGTGGGAAAAACACCTGTTACAATAGAAGTATTTACAATGCAAGTTAGGTATGTTGTAATGATAGGGAGGGACTCTTTCAAGAGAGAGAGAGAGAGAGAGAGAGAGAGAGAGAGAGAGAGAGAGAGAGAGAGAGAGAGAGAGAGAGAGAGAGAGAGATTAGTTTTAATAATATAGCTAAAACAAAAAATATATATATAGACTTTGTAGAAGACATTGGAAAAAAGTGACCAGTATGACATTACATCTCTGTAGGATATTATGTGTAGCAAAAACATGTATTGATAGATAAACATATATTTAAGTAAGATTGATAGACATATATATATATATAAGTAAGACCCTTTATTCATGACCCCAAGAATCAGGTCATTGAAGGTCGAACCAACAACTCGGGTTCATTCTAAAAACAATAATCCTTAAAGACACTAACTACGTCATGGTAATTGGAAATGTTGAACAGAGAAGCATTTCCGTCACAATGTAATCAAGGAATCATTCGTAAAATTTTCATTCCTTCTTGTCATCACGCATTTTTTATATTTATTTTCATCCTGTCGTAAAATTCGTGTTTTTTCATTCGTTAAGTCATTCATGATCATTCGTAAAGTTTTCATTTCTCGTCATTATCGTATTTTTTCATGTATTTTCATCCCCTTGAGAACTTATTTTTCAGCCTCAACCACTTTCTAGTTTGGTTGTTCAAGCTTGGTCGTCGCCAGAGTCGTTTTGGCGCCAATGGTCGTCTTGGTAGGGTCAAAGGGCGGTGGTTTCTGCTCTTCCTCTATGACCAAGTTTCTCTCCTTAGACACACTTCCTTGCCTTTGGTTGTATTAAGTCTTGCTTCTCTCTTCACCCACTCNACAAAGTTAGGAACGTGGGCAGGCTTTACTCCGTACAAAATTTTGTACGCAGTCAGAAAACATTGAAGTCTTAAGCTGGAAGTGATACCGGAATGGCCTTACATTAAGAAGCTGTTAGCATTCAGAATTAAAAGACTAGCGACCACACATTCAATCGGGCCCTTTACTCCCAGCGGTTGATCTACCTTGTAGCTGAGCTTCCTGAGATGGAGTCGACCATGGTGGCCACCTGAATGCACCCACAAGGACTTTCCGCGTCTAGAAAGCGAGTTTGGGAATTAAGGCCCAAGGCAGCAATGGCGTCCACACTTTCGGTGCTGCACTTTGCGTCGCTCGTAGGGGATGCTTGCCACTGGACACGAAAAAAATGCCCAGTTCTCCCTGGTGGGCGGTTGTGTTGTTTTGTATTGTTGGTGTTTGGTGTTTTTTTTCGCACATTCTCGGCCATCACAGAGGCAGACATTAATTGGAGCATATATGAAGCTGTGTGTTAAAGCATCTCGGAGGAATTCAACCGGACAGACTACGCACAACACAGCCCGATCTTCAATCGGGCTCTCCCCTATGCGTTTCTGATCATACCTCAGGAATACCCTCCGGCATTCCTGGATAAACCAGTGAGAAGACAAAGCTATAAAAAGAAACATGTTTAACCATTTCCTGGCTGACGAGAGAAAAGAGTTGAATTTAGCCGAAAGAAGTTTAAGATGGAGAAAAATGAGTTAGTGAGAGGGAAGGAGGCGGCTTGAAAGAGCACGAGAGATAAATGACAGGAAATGAGTGAAAAATCTAAAGTGTTGAGTGGTGGACCCCGATTTGGAGAGAGAGAGAGAAGAAGAGAGAGAGGAAGAGAGAGAGAGAGAGAGAGAGACGATGAGGAGAAGAGAGAGAGAGAGAGAGAGAGAGAGAGAGAAGTGAGAGGAGACGAACAGAAAAGATTTTTGTGAGAGAGATGGAAAAAGAGGAAGAAGATTTAGTTTTCTAATATTAGCTAAACAAAACAAATGTATTGACAGTTTGTATAAGACTTGGAAAAAAGTACCAGCTCACTTACATGTTTGGATTTGTTACAAACTTTGATTGAGATCATATATTGAGAAAATTAACATTATTGTATTTATAATATATATTATTATATATATTATATTATATATATAATATATATATTATATAAGTAAGACCCTTTATTCATGACCCAAGAATTAGGTCATTGAAGGTCGAACCAACCACCGGGTTCATTCTAAAAACAATAACCCTTAAGACACTAACTACGTCATGGTAATTGGAAATGTTGAACAGAGAAGTCTTTCCGTCACAATTATAAAGGAAACATTCGTTAAAATGTCATTCATTTTTGTCATCAGCATTTTTTTTTTTTTTTTTCCATGTCTAAAATCGTGTTTTTCATTCGTAGTCAGTCATGATCCTCGTAAAGTTTTCATTCTCATCATATCGTATTTTTTCATGTATTTCATCCCCTTGAGAAATTATTTTTCAGCCCAGCCACTTTCTGTTTGGTTGTTCAAGCTTGGTCGTCGCCAGATTTCGTTTTGCGCCATGGTCGTCTGTAGGGTCAAAGGCCGTGGTTTCTGCTCTTCTCTATGACAAATTTCTCTCTCTTATAGACACAGTTTCTGCCCTTAGTTTGTTATTAACGTATTGTCTTCCTCTCTTCACCGCACGCCTTCTTATTCCTCTTATCCATGCTCCTTCTCTTCCTCTTCGTCTTGGCTTTTAGTTTCTTTACTTGCGTCTTCAGATATGGTCGCCTTTATGGTCTCGCAAACGTGATTTTTACATTGATTGTTGTTTCTTTTCAATTCTGGCAACACTTGTCGTTCCTGGACATCGCCCGGGTGTGGCTGTCCTCGCGCTATCTTCGCGGTCTTCGGGGACTCGACCCACTCGTCATCTCCATCCATTATCCACTGAGTCACTTGTTCCCACCCCACACACGCGCCTATGTCTTCTATTCCTTGTTTTGTTTCCATCCCAATCTTTTCATTCCATGTTCTCTTCCTTACTTCGCAAACTTGTTCTCGGCATTAGACAGCCCCTATGTGTCAATCCCTGTATTCTCACTATTAGACTCCTGCTTTCCTGGTTTCTCTGTCACTCGTCAATATTTTTCTACTTCATACACGCGCCTATGTGTTCTAATTCCTTATATTCTTTCCCATCCATTCCTTTATTCCCTGTGTCATATCCGTCACTTCAACACACGCGCCTATGTGTTCTAATTCCTTATTTTTTATCATTCTTCCTTCGTCGCTTCGTCACACTTGTCCCACCTACACACGCCCCTATGTGTCTAGTTCCTTATTCGCCTTTTTCCATCCTTCTTTGCTGTGCCAACTCTGTCACTTCAACACACGCGCCTATGTGTTCTAACTTTTCCTTTGTTATTCTTACTATTGTTCTGTGTGTTTTTCTATTCCTTGTATTTTGTACCTCCATTCCTTTATTCCCTGTGTCTCTTCCGTCACTTCAACACACGCGCCTATGTGTTCTACTCCTTTATTCTTTTATCCATTCCTTATTCCCTGTGTCTCCTGTCGCTTCGTATATTTTACTTTCACACGCCCTATGTGTTAATTCCTACTTGTCATACACTTGTTCCCACCTTCAAGGCGCCTTTATATGTTTACTATCATTCCTTATTTCCTTGTTCATATTCCGTCCTTCTTTCCACTTGTTCCCACCATTAGACACGCGCCTATGTGTTCTATCTCCTTATTTTCCTCATTCCATTTCTCCGTTGCCTTGTCCAACACTGTCCCACCAACACACGCGCCTATGTGTTCTACTCCTTATTTCCTTTTTTATTTGCTTTTCCCCTGTGCCCAAAGTCACTTCAACACACGCGCCTATGTGTTCTAGCTCCTTATATTCGCCTCTTTTCCATTCCTGCTTTGCCTGTGCCAACTCTGTCACTTCAACACACGCGCCTATGTGTTCTAATTCCTTATATTCGCCTCTTTTCCATTCCTGCTTTGCCTGTGCCAACTCTGTCACTTCAACACACGTGCCTATGTGTTCTAATTCCTTATATTCGCCTCTTTTCCATTCCTGCTTTGCCTGTGCCAACTCTGTCACTTCAACACACGCGCCTATGTGTTCTAATTCCTTATATTCGCCTCTTTTCCATTCCTGCTTTGCCTGTGCCAACTCTGTCACTTCAACACACGTGCCTATGTGTTCTAATTCCTTATATTCGCCTCTTTTCCATTCCCTGCTTTGCCGTGCCAACTCTGTCACTTCAACACACGCGCCTATGTGTTCTATCCTTATATTCGCCTCTTTTCCATTCCTGCTTTGCCTGTGCCAACTCTGTCACTTCAACACACGTGCCTATGTGTTCTAATTCCTTATATTCGCCTCTTTTCCATTCCTGCTTTGCCTGTGCCAACTCTGTCACTTCAACACACGCGCCTATGTGTTCTAGCTCCTTATATTCGCCTCTTTTCCATTCCTGCTTTGCCTGTGCCAACTCTGTCACTTCAACACACGCGCCTATGTGTTCTAATTCCTTATATTCGCCTCTTTTCCATTCCTGCTTTGCCTGTGCCAACTCTGTCACTTCAACACACGTGCCTATGTGTTCTAATTCCTTATATTCGCCTCTTTTCCATTCCTGCTTTGCCTGTGCCAGCTCTGTCACTTCAACACACGTGCCTATGTGTTCTAATTCCTTATATTCGCCTCTTTTCCATTCCTGCTTTGCCTGTGCCAACTCTGTCACTTCAACACACGCGCCTATGTGTTCTAGCTCCTTATATTCGCCTCTTTTCCATTCCTGCTTTGCCTGTGTCACTTCTGTCGCATCAACACTTGTTCCCACCTGTAAACACGCGCCTATGTGTTCTAATTCCTTATCGTTATTATACCATTCTTTAATTCCCTCTGTCGGTTCGTCTTCACTTGTTCCCACCATTAGACACGCCCCTATGTGTTCTAATTCCTTATATTTTCTGTTATTCCAGTCCTGTATTCCCTCTGTCACCTTGTCTTCGGTGTTTGGGCAATTTTGTTGATCGAGTTTTTGGTACGTTTTGGGCGACATTTCGTGCTGGTGTTCTTGTCCCCTTGGTTGTTGGGCGGTTGTCGGTGAGTGACCGGCCTCCTGTTCCACCCTAGACTCGGTGCACTTGTTCCCTTGTTCCTGCTTCAGTCTGTCGATGGTGAGCGAGGCGATGAAAACAACTCGTCTGTAATACTCGTCCAAGTCGTTCTTTTCCTTGACAGCTTCGTCGCGATCATGTGTCAATTTCTTCGCCTCGTCCAATGCCGCGTTTCTTGCCTCGAGTGTTTTTCTGTAATTGTCTTGCATTTTACTGATGATCTTTTCCTTCTCGTCCAGTGTTAAGGGAAAAGATTGGTTTTTGCCTCGAGTGTTTTTTGTAGTTTCTTGTATTTCCTGATGGCTTTTTCCTTCTCGTGCAGTGTTAGTAATTTTGCTCGTAACTCTGTCGCATGTTGTCCATCTGTTGCCTTACCAAATAAAACCTTCAGACTGTTGATCGTCGCTTCACTTTCCATGTACTTCAGCTAACACTTTGCTTCATCAGCCTTCTGCTTGTTACAAATTGCATCATTTTCCAGTTTGCTTCTTTCTCGCCTTAGCTTATTTACTTTTAGCTTGTAGTTAATCACATTAGTTTCCATATTGTCTCTCTGTTTTCTTAGCTTGTTAACCTTCAGCTTGTAATTAAATGCCTTATTTTCCATGCGGTCCCTTTCTCGCTTTGCTTTATCAGCCTTCAGCTTGTAACGAATTGCTATGTTTTCCATGTTGTCTCTTTGTTGCCTTAGCTTGTTAACCTTCAGCTTGTAATTAAATGCCTTATTTTCCATGCGATCCCTTCCTCGCTTTGCTTTATCAACTTTCAGCTTGTAATAATTTGATTGATCCAACTCTTTTCTCTGTTGCAAGATCTGCAAATCCTTCTTTTCCATTTCTTTGGTCATGTTACGCTTGGCTTCATCCATTTCCTTTTTGTGTTAAGTGGCTTGGGCGTCCATGATATTTGTCTGCTCCGCGATAATGGCATCCCTCAATTCCTATCCCTTCATCAAGTTGGCGGTCATGGCTTCTTTCTCGCCGTGCAGTTTCTTTACTTCTTGCATCGCTAAAATGCTTTCATCTATTTCCTTTTTGTGATGAGTCGCTAGAGCATCCATGATTTTTGTCTGCTCCGCGATAATGGCATCCCTTAACTACTATCCCTTCATCAAGTTAGCGTTCTTAATGGTCATGGCTTCCTTCTCGCCGCGCAGTTTCTTGACTTCTTGCATCGCTGCCTCTGTCTCTGCGAGGGTCTGCGTGTACTTCTGCTGCAGCGCGGGGGATCCTTGCAGCACGTAGCGCCTGAACTCTTTGTTGAGGCTTCGGTGTTTCAGCAATAACACCACCATGGCGAGGGAGATCACCATCAAAGCTATCTCCTTCATGCAGTGCATCTTATTGAAGTATATCACATACACGCGGCGAGGCTTACACCACACCCCGCCGTATTAAGGATCTTTTTTTTTATCATCTTGGAACCTTTTGTCACCAGAGTGGAGTTGGTGGCCTCTTGGATCTAGGAAGAATAGAACCTGTGTACCTCCTAGAGTGTAGCTCCAGGCTGTCCTCCCAAGAACACGCCTTGAGGATGGAGGTTGTTGTTTTTTTGTTGTTGTTTTTTTACCTATGAGCTTATAGCGCCTGTAGGCTATTATCTTCCTCCCTGTTGGTGCTACTCCCAGCCTTGAAGAGGAGGTGGCGGCCGCCGAGGCCCTCGCTCCCAGCGCCTGCAGCAGCATCTGCCCCGCGTGGAGGAGGTGGCGCTCGACCTCGGCGTGCAGCAGTAGCGGCGCCCTGCGTGGGGTGGTGGTGGCGTCCATGCAGGTGGCCACGGAGCCATGGGTGGGCGTGTCCTGCTTGGCGGTGCTGCCCTGCATCACCACCTACAGCGGGAGGCTGCTCTCTCTCTCTCTATCTCTCTCTCTCTCTCTCTCTCTCTCTCTCTCTGACACACACACACACACACGTTCTATACTTGAGGTCGGTGTATTGGTGTGGTTAAAATCATCTCCCATCACGATGCTATCTACACATAACATTGACACCCGCACCGTCCTGGCGCTGGCGGGACCCTCAGCGCTCATAAGACTCAATAACCTTCACGGGGAACGATCTGGTGCAGTGAGGACCGAAGGATGAGTATTTTCTCTGACCTCACGTGCTTGTAATGGAGCACTTGCCACACGCTGCACCCGGCTGTGTGTGCGAGTACCTATAAAACTTAATTATGTGATAAGAAAAAAAAATAATATGTATGTTTTCTTAGCGTATGTTCTTAGCGTATGGTTTCTTAATATTTAGTATCCAAAAATGTAAGCTTGGACTGTATAAGTGGCGGTAAACATTACGCTGAAAATTGCAATTATTCTAAGGTAGACATGTTGATTGATTGGTAATACTGATATTAAATATATTGAATAAAAATAGATATAATATATATTTTTTTTTTTTTTTAATAAATATAGATGAAAAATATCGAATATATTGCTTTGTGTTCAGTTTTGTCTATCTGTTTACTTCTGTCAGTAGAGGGAAGGAGCAGGCTTTTTACTGTCGCGTTACTAAGGGAAATATAACTATTTGAACAGGGCAACATATTTTCTGTTTGGGTTCAGGTGATAAAAAGTGTTTACTTATGTCCATGAAGGAAAACAAATAGGTTTCCAGGTTAGCCTAGCGGTGAAATCACTAATAATAAACCAAAATAAGGCAAAATAAAGGCAAAGTAAGGCCAAATATTCTCCGTCTGTGTTCTGGTAATCAGGTTGATTAAAAGTGATTACGTATGTCCACAGAGGAAACAAGTGGCTTGCAGGAAAGCTTAGCGGTGAAATCACTAATTATATACCACTAATAATGTAAAATATTCTCTGTCTTAGGTGTTAATTAAAAAGTGTCTACGTATGCCCATCAAGGAAAAACAATAAGGTATAGAGTTAAGTTTCACGGTAAATTCGCATTTCCCTCAATTAACGTAAAGACCAGAATGAAGAGACACAAAGAGCGAGTGTTTGGAGTTTGTTTCTAAGCTTTAAATAATAATAATAATAATGATTATTTTATTTTCACCCAAAGGCATCAGGAAATAAAAACATAATATACAGACATGAGGGAACTAAAACTATGATCTGTGTTTCTAGGATGTGACACAGGTGATCCATCTAACACTCTTCATCCACCCTCCACCCACTCACTATCCACTGACACTGCTCCACATAAAGCTATACATCAACACTATGATACATTTACCATTATTCTAAGAGTATTGGAGAATAAACAAATACCAGATGAATACGGGAGGCAAGGAAGATTATGTCATGAGTTGTATTTTCAATATCAGGTAAAGTTTTCCGTGGTATAAAAGTGAAAATTGCAAATATTCTGCTCCTTTCATACTAAATCAAAGAATATCAGTTAATTTCTTCGTGGTATAATGGTAGAAATAACAAATATTTTGCTCTTTTCATACTATAGACAAGAATATCAGATAAACTTTCCATGGTATAGGAGTGAAAATTGCAATTCTTCTCCTCCTTTCATACTTCAAGATAAACCATAATGATAAACCAATACCAATATAATACCAGATAAACTTAATTTTCCATGGTATAAAAGTGAAAATATATTTTTTTCTTCTTGCATTCTAAATTTAGGAAACAGATAAGCCTTCCATGGTATAAGTCTGTGTAATTGTAGAAACTTGTTTGGGCTAAGTTAAAATGCTATTTCTTGTGGGTACTCATTTATTTATAAGTCCAATAAGGAACTTAGATTTATTACAACCAAAATGTAGTGAACCAGCCAGTGAGTGTCGGTGGAGCTCGTGAGATGAGCGTCTTGTTGGTATCGTGGTCCGAGGTGTTCTCCCTAGTTCACTCTATCCGCTTCTCAATACTACAATGCCCCTTTCTCTTCTTCTGAACTAGCCTCCGCTCTTCATTCTTGCCGCGACACATGTGAAGGCCCTGACGGGATTCACTACCAAATGCTCAAACACCTCCCTCCTGTTTCTCTCCTCTTTTTACTAGCCCTCTTTAACCGGGTTTGGTCCCTTGGGGACTTTCCCCCCCCATGGCGCGAAGCCCTTGTCCTCCCATTCCTCAAACCCAATAAATCCGGTACCCTCCCCCAAGATTACCGCCCCATTGCCCTTACTAGTTGCCTATGCAAGTTACTGGAACGCATGATCAATCTCCGTCTTATGTGGTTCCTGGAATCCAAAAGTCTTCTCTCCCGTTTTCAGTTTGGCTACCGACATGGCCGAAGCACAGCTGACCCCTTAGCCCACCTGGAAACATACATTACCACAGCCTTTGCCCGTCACGAATCAGTCCTTGCTGTTTTCTTTGATTTAGAGAAAGCTTATGATACTGGCGACATCATATCCTACACCAGCTAACCACTTTCGGCATAGCTGGTAACATGGGGGTTTTTCTCAAGTCCTTTCTATGTGATCGCTCCTTCAGAGTCAAAGTATCCTCCTCCACTTCTTCGTTCTTCCCACAATATGAAGGTGTCCCCCAAGGAAGTGTCCTCAGCACTTCCTTGTTCCTCATTGCAGCAAATGGACTCGTCTCCACCTTACTACCTGGCGTCCGGTCCTCCCTTTACGTGGATGACCTAGCCATCTACGCTTCCGGCCCTTCCCCGGCAACCCTCCGCAGTCTCCTCCAATCTGCAATATCCGCTGCTTCTTCCTGGGCTACTAATCATGGCTTTCGTTTCTCTCCCACAAAATCCTTCTCCATCCTTTTCTCTGCTCTCGTGTTCCACTCCCACCTCCACTTTCTCTATATGACATACCTCTCAAGTATTGCTCCTCTGGAAAATTCCTTGGCCTCACTTTCGACTCTCGCCTTACCTGGAAGGCACATATCCTATCTCTAAAGGTAAATGCCCTTCGTC
>JACEEZ010024125.1:67500-77500 GCA_016584305.1 Chionoecetes opilio
CGGGGCCCACCAGGTGGCGCCGCGTGTTAGGTGCCACATCCACCACCACTTTTGCTACGTTCCTCTTGCGCCGTTCGGCTGCCTCACGCAACTGTGCCTCGATAACCTCCAGGCGGCCGGTGATGTCCTTGGCGGCGGCGGCCACCTGACTCTTTGGGCCCTCGAGGCTGACGTGCTTGGCGGTGCGATCCTGGGGCAGGGGCACCGTCACGCGCACGTTGGGGAAGTCCTTCCGCAGTTTTTGGACAGTGTCCCCCCGCGGCCCGATGACGTGCCGCCGTCTGCCCGGTGGCACGGCCAGCAACACCTTCACCGAGTCTTCCCTCCACGACTGTCGCACCTCATCGTCCCTTGAGGCTGCTTTACGCCGAGCCTTGACACGCTTCTGAGCAGGTGCCACGCTTGCCTCCACGCCCTTAGTGCCTTCTTTCTTGGCACTTTCCAAGGCACTTCCTTCAGACTTTTCCTCCGCTTTTACTTCCTTCTTGCACTTTTTCCGAGTACTGCCGACAGTGTGCCACTCGCCGGACTCGTCCACTGTCTCCTCCTCTTTAGGGGGAGTCTTCTTCCGCCGTTTTTTGGGTTTTATACGAATCGTTTTCCTTTCTGTGGGTGCCTCTTCGTCTTGTTGACTGCATCGAAGCTGCTGTAGGGCCAGATTCGTATTGGACTCCTCGACGGATTTCTCTGAGTCCTTCTTCACCTCCCCGCACTGCTTTTCGTCTGACTTTTCGAGCCACTGCACCACCAAAAGCACAACACACAGCATGGAACACACTGCAAGGCCTGTCACATGCTTTGTGAACATCTCGTGCTCGTGTTGAGCTTTGACGATTTGCTCCTCAATGCAGCCAAGAAGCTGCTTTGTCCTGCGGGATCTGGCCAGGAGGTTCCACCAGTCCTCGCTGACCAGCGCCGCGCATGCCTCCCGCGGCTCCTGAGGCGGAGCGGGGCGCAGAGGACCCAGCCACCACCAGTGAGCCAGGAGCTCCCGTGCCTGCCAGGCAGTAGTGGCATGGAGGCCCAGGTCCTCCCATGCCTGCAGGGCCTCGGACACCCTCAGGTCCCAGGCGTCCTGCCACACGCTGCCGAGGAGGGCGGTGATGCCCACCACCACCAGGGTGAACACGCTCACCAGGGACACCTTGACAATGAATAACTTCAGAATGGTTTTATTTGCCATTTGATTTTATAATATATCAATCAATGTCCAAAAACACAATGTTTATCACATGAGAAGAAAGGGGATGGTGGCGTCCATTACCACAGCGTGAATCTGATACTAATGTTTAGGCTTCCCTACACAGTGACTCAACCGTTGGTTTGCCAAGGCAGAAGGGGGAAACACACACACACACACACACGCATGCACGCGCGCACGCGCACACGCACACGTACACACACGCACACACGCACACACACACACACACACACACACACACTCACACAGCGAAACAGGTCATATCCGACGCTTTAATACCCAACGTCACGTCAACTTCTGCACATCATTACTAGTTCAACCTACATTTGATGATCACGAAAAACATCAGTCAAAGTCTATGAGTAAAAAAGATGCACATGTGTATACCAGACAAGATCAACTCTACATAAAAACAAAACTTCATCAACAAATTAATTTATATTACCAACCAAAACTCTTGTCAAACTCATTTCAGATCAGAGCCTCCTCGCACGAGCCCTGTAATAGTCTATCACGAGGGACGCCATTCTGAACGGAGGATATTTTGAGTTTTGACAGCAAATCCCGGTCACTCAGTGGTGGGAAGCTTGGGCTTTGACCAAGAACCTACGCCCACCACTGCTAAGAGGAACATGTAACACGCGGTGAAGAGATCATATATTGGTGGCCTCGAATGTTCGCATTATTTATGTAGAATTTTCCATTATATAAAAAAAAAAAATACCAATGACTGGATAGAAAAGTTTGCGACTATCATCATCATTATAATCTTCATTACTAACACGATAACCATCATTATCAACATGATCATTTGTACATAGGAACATCTAGGGGTATCAGGGCAGATTGGAGAATGATAAACAGCAAGGCGTATATATCGCCCATGGCAACTGTCTTTTCTCATGGAATATATATTTTTATATTTCTCATCTTTTCATCTCATATCCTCGTCATTGTGTAACTTTGCCCTCTCTTTCCTCATATAGAAAGTGCAGTAGAAGGAAAACACAAAGGAAGATACAAAACACGGCAGATACAAGACAGGAAACATACCCTAGTCGGGTCTAGAGAGGAGCACTGATGGCCTGTGACGACCTGAGCAGAGGCTAACAAGGTGATTAAGACTGACAGGGTGATTAGGTGTGACAAGGTGACAATTAGGTGTAACTCTCCTCATTATTCACTATATTGATCACCAGTAACTCATGAAGAAATAGAACATTATCTTAAAGCACTAAAGCCCAATGCCCCCGGTTATGATGCTATTAGTCCAAAGGTAATAAAACATACAGCCACATGTATTGCCAGCCCATTAGCACATATCATAAATCTGTCATTCCGACCAGGAATATTCCCAGATAAGCTTAAAAGAGCCAAAGTAACTCCAGTTCACAAATCCGGGTGTAAAAGTGATCTCTCTAATTACCGCCCTATATCAGTATTACCAGCTTGTAGTAAAATGATCGAAAGGGCAATCTCCAACAGACTCTGCCATTTCCTTGCAAATAACGATCTTTTAAGCACCAGTCAACATGGATTTCGAAGAAATCGCTCAACAGAATCTGCAGTGTTACAGTTTGTTAGCAATATATACAAATATCTAGACAGGAAGTTATATGTTGCAGGAGTATTTATAGATCTCTCAAAGGCATTTGATACACTAGATCACAGTATACTACTTAAAAAACTAGAAAATATTGGTGTCCGTGGTTTGCCACTACAATTGTTCAGTAGCTACTTAAGCAGTAGATCACAGTCTGTATATTGTAACTCCACCTATTCACATTACAAACACCTCACGAAAGGAGTTCCACAAGGATCAATATTAGGCCCCATTCTTTTAATAATATATATTAATGATATGCCACCAGTGGCATTTCTAGCACTAAAAAACTGGGGGGGCCAGCTTGGGGCCAAGGTAAATGTGGGGGGGGCAAAACAAAAGTTTGGAGGGTCTGTTACTGGGGGGGGGGGGGCGCTGTCGGCACCACAGAAATTTTTGAAAGTTGAGCACTTTCCAGGGTCAATCTGAGGTCTATGCAGAGATATGTTAGACTATCTAAGTGATATTCAGTCATAAAAAATACACATTTTCAAAAGAACATTGAGGAAGAATTGAACGAAAGTTCAATGCAGATTCATTTTCAAAGTTATATTAATTTTCTCTGCTGGTGAGTATAATAATCCAAGCTGGAAATGTGAAAATTCATGCTCACGGGTACCATTTATTGAAAAGAAAAGACCAATAGTAAGCATATTACCAAACATACTAAACAATTAAGATGCAAAAAATATGGCAATTTTTTACAATGCTTATCAACAGAAATGTATTATGTACGTACCTTAGTCTACCTATAACCTCATACGTTGAAAATACTGTAGACAAATAGCTATGATTTTCAGACATGGGCATGCAAATGCTACATTAGACACAATGGTGATGATACGTTGTTCATTCGGCAGCAATATATTTAGTGCAGCTTAATCCTACGATTATCATGCCGACTGTCAAATTCATCAGCAAAGCAATCTAAATCAATTCCCTCAGCGAGTGCACTTTCATTCGACAATAGTACGATGTTACTCAGTCTGTCACTTGTCATAGAATTTCTGAGAAATGTTTTCACTAATTTCCTTTTTGAAAAGCTTCTCTCACATGAAGCGCTGGTAACAGGAAGAGTTACGGCTATCAACAATAACTTGTACCAACAGTCAAATGCAGCCTTGAACGGACATAGGAGTGACAGGAATTGTGCGATTGATGTAGGTTGTTCAGGTTCTTTCTGGAGTAATTTTTTCACTAGAGGTATCTCATGCTTTAAATCACTTTGATTGACTGAGTATGCAACTGCAAATGCCTTCAAATTTTGTTCAGACAAGAATGTCTGGCCTCCAGGACAGAGCTGAAATACCACAGAAAATCGCAGATGAGTGTTTGGAAAAACGACGGTATAACTCACTAATCAAACAGTCTGATACTTCATACAAGATGCTGATATGCAGATCTTTGATCTGTTGTTTCCAGCAAGATGAATATCAAGTTGTCCAGGTTTTCTTCTCCGACTTCTATTCATTAATGGTGAAATGCAGCATTTCTTACAGAGTTCACTAACCTTCTCAGAGTACTGCTCGATCAAGTTGAAGTTTCGCATATCAGCTAAATTTTCGCTGAGTGATGAAATGAGCTTGACTGCTTTTCCTAAGTCTGCTTGTTTGTCCTGTAGCTGCTGTGATACTTTATGAATTTTTCCAAAAATTTCCGAGAAATAATGCAGTAAATAAACAAACTCTGCGTCTATCTGCGCAAGTATACCTCGAGCTGCCACAGCTCGAGATCCAGTGTCAACTGCAGAAGTCTCCTTCAGGAGTCTTATTATGCATTTCAGCCGCAGCAAAGCGTTTTCACACGAGAAGACCCGACACCACCACCGTGTGTCACTGAGATGTTGCAGTTCTCGTGCTTGTTCTTTAGGAAACATTTCATGCTGTATAGAAAGGAACTTTTCGTGAACTACAGAGTTACTAGCGAATATATATAGTTCTTCCAGCAGACAAAAGAATTCAGCTGCTTGAGGCACATACTTTGCAGCATTGATCAAAACCAAATTGAGCCTGTGTCCGTAGCAGTGTACATAATAGGCAAGAGGAGCTTTATCACGAATGCGTTTCTGAACACCACTGATTCCTCCACTCATGACTGATGCTCCATCAAATCCTAAGCCAACAAGTGAAGACTTGTAATCCAATCCCAATTGTAATCCAATCCAAATGTAAATAAACATATGAGCATGAAAAGAACCTCTATCAAAATATGAAAAACAGATGTATCAACTATGTAGTGAAAGTCATTAATAATAATAACTAGGTAGACGTGCAGCTTTCTCCGTACACCAATCAATGCTAAATACTTGTCAGAAACAGAAGTCTTAACTGGAAAGCTGCATACCCAGGAATGGCCTTACATTAAGAAGGACTCCAGCACATATACTTTGATAAGTATCTGTATTTGTATATGTATTTGATATGTATTATTGCCGACCCTGACCACACTCCATCCATACAAGAGGCCATTTTAGCTCCGGGCAGCAAAGCTTGACCTCCCTGATGAGCTTGAGCTTCGATGTTCACGCTGTCCTAGAAGTCGAGCTTGGCCTCCTTAATTGCACCCATGAGGCAGCGAATGGCGTCCACACTTTCCGTGCTGCACTCTTGCGTCACTCGAAGGGCATGATTGGGAGGGTTCTGAACGAAAGTGAGAAAGTGGTCTATACAGAAAAAAGACTAAAGGAAAATGGGGTGACGAAAAATGATGCAAAAAAAGAAATGCAAGTGATGTACACAAATATAGATGGAATTATACTAAGAAGGCTAGAACTAAAAGATGACTTATTAAATAAAGATCCAGACGTAGTGTGTTTAACAGAAACAAAATTAGTAAAGAAGATCAAGTGATACTAAGCAACAAATACAACATGTGGAGAAGGGACAGAAGTGATGGAAGAGGTGGTGGAGTTATGATAGTGACAACATTAGGGGTGAAGGTAAGAAAAGTGGAGTATGGAAAAGGAAGAGCTGAAGTAGTGAGTGTACAAATAGAAGTCAGAAATAGAGAAACACAGACACTAGTGGCTGCCTATGTAGTACCACCCAGAACAAATACCTGGAACAAGGAAGAACATGAGACAGTATTAGAAGACACCTTGAAGTACTTAAGCAAAATAATCAAGAATAGTAAAAAGATACTGCTGGTTGGAGATTTTAACTGCAAGGAAGTAAAATGGGAGACATTTGAAGGAGGAAATGAAAATACTTGTGGCGATAGATTGTTGAAACTGACAATGGAAAACACGGTGACTCAATGGGTGACAGAAAACACAAACGGAGATGACGAACCAGCAAGACTTGACCTAGTGTTAACAAAAGGTACAGACCTAGCAAATGAGATCAATTACGGCTGCCCCATTGGAAAAAGTGACCCTATAATCTTAGAAATGGAGACGAAAGAGGAAATAAAGGAGGAAGATGAATTGTACAAAAGGAGCAGAAGAGACTTTGGAAAAACCAACAAGGAAGAACTGAAAAAATACCATGAAGAAATTGCCTGGGAAGAAATGAAAGGAGTGACCCGACGGGGCAAGTGAAATACAACATTATCTGAGCATATATGAGAAAGGAGTTAAAAAAAACGTGGGCCCTACCACTATATACACCAAGAGAAAAGGAAAGAAAGACTGGTTTAATGGAAGATGTGAGAGGGAAAAGAGAATAAGGGAAATGAGGCATGGAAAAAAAGAAAAGAAAAAACTCGGCACAAAGAAATAAAGAAGACTATAAATTAGCAAGAAATGAATATGTGTGCATAAGGAGAGAGGAAGAGAACAGTTATGAGAGGGATAGAGTTGAAAAGTGTAAGGAAGAACTCAAACTGTTCTACAGCTTTATCAATGCAGGAATCAAGCATAAGGACAAAGTGGAGAGACTGAAAGAAGGTAATAGGATATATGAAGATCCAAAAATAATGGGGTGAAATTCTAAATAAAAACTTCAGCAAGTATTCACAAAAATTAGAAATTCAATGAACCGCAAGGAATGAAAAAAGGCCGAATGGAGTGGAAAATAAAATAGAGAAGGAGGAAGTTTGTGAATTGTTGAAGGAATTGGAGGCGAGGAAAAAGCACCGGGGACCAGACGGAGTGTCGGGTTATGTTTTAAAAAGAGTGCAGAAAGCAGGGGGTTGAACCAGTATATGATATAATAAAGTGCTCATTAACAACAGGAAAAGTGCCAAAGGAGTGGAAGAGAGCAGATAGAGTGCCAATATAAAAAATATGGGAAGAAGGATGAACCACTAAATTATGACCAGTGTCATTGATAGCACAGTATGCAAGAAGAGAAAATAATAAAGAAGCAATGGACGGAATACTTAGAAAATTAAAGTATTATAACAGCCCGGGAAAGTATGGTTTTAGCAAAAAGAGATCATGTGTGACCAACTAAATAAGCTTTACTAAAGAGTAATTGATAAAAACACAAGGAAAAGAGATGGATGGGCAGACTGTGTATACCTAGATCTTAAAAGGCATTTGATAAAGTTCCACATGGGAGACTACTTGGAAATTGGAAAATATAGGAGGAATCACAGGGGTGATCAAAACCTGGATGGAAAGTTATCTGAGAGGAAGAGCAATGAGAACAGTAGTGAAGGATGAAAAGTCTGAATCAATCAATCAATAAATTGGGGGCATACGCCGGGGGGCGCGTCGCCTCGCCCACCCTACGACGCCACTCCCGAGGGTACCACGCGCGAGTCCCCATGCAGGGCTCCCTTTCCCATACCAAGCAGCTCTCCCACAAGAAACATCAACTTGCCCCAGCCACGAGCCTTGTGGGCGCCCCTTGGCCTCCTCCACGCCGGATGTCTCTTACAGATACAACCCGATGGGAAGGATCGGTTTCAGGGTAGCGTGCCACATGCCCATATAGCCGAAGTTGGCGCTGACGGACTAGCAGGTAATAGGCCTCGATTCAGTCTCACGTTTCAATCGCTGATTTGACACGTAATATCCCAGCGATATCCCATGATTCTGCGAAGACACCTATTACCAAAGGCATTGATTTGTCTCTTCAAGTCACTATTTAGTGTCCAGTCTCACAACCATAGAGAAGACAGGGATCACAAGCGATTTGAAGATCCCGGGTCTTTGTCCTCCTGCACAGGTACCGACAAAAGCCAAAAAACTCCCGCTGAGCGAGTCCCCTAACACCGTGGGCTATGCCAATCCGCCGTTCTACTATATGAAGGATCTACCCAGCAAAATTCAGACAAATATCTTCCAAAGTTTTGACATAATGTCAAAAACTGGTGATATGATATTCAGCACTGATAGGTATCTCCCAAATTCTGTGAAGGCTATGGGAAAGGAAGAGAAGAGGAGTTGGCGAGAAACTGATCGTCCAAAGGCGAAGCAACAAAGAAGCCACCAGACTGGAAGAACTTCCTTTTTAATGACGAAAAAAAGTCAGTTCATCCAGCTGATGTTTAGGATGTGGACAACGGATGAGTATGCCCCAAGGGTACAAGGACGGAATGTGATTCTTGTATGTGACGGTGTACCACATAGTTTGACGTCTGAAGACGGGAAAACAACTTCGTCTGAAGTACTGGATACGCTGGTATCGACACAAGAAGAAACTGACTCAAGAAACATACTGTACTGCGAATATGCTCAGAGCAAGGACTATGACTATGTTTGAGTGAAAAGCCCGGACACAGACGTCTTCTTTCTCCTTCTACACTACGCCCTGAAAATGCCGAGGATCACCATCCTGTTCCACACCGGAACCGGCAATAAGAAAAGGTTGGTTAACGTCACGGAGCTTGCGCAAAACTACTCACAGGACTATTGTACAGCATTCCTGGGTGTATATGCCTTTTGTGGCTGTGACACAACAAGTGCATTTAAAGGCATTGGAAAGGTGAAGCCCATGAAAATCTTGCTGAAAATGCCAAAGTATATTCCAGTGCTTGCAAAGCTTGTGGAAAATTGGGACGTAGACTCACAACTTGTCACAGATCTCGAGTCTTTCACGTGTGTCATCTATGGCAGGCCAAAGGTGCACAACGTGGATGACTTAAGGCATATCAAAATCAATGAACTATGCGCCAGAGACGAAGTGCTAACTCCTTCACAGAACTTTGACATGGCCACTCTACCTCCCAGTCGAATATCTCTTGTACAACACATTCACCGTGTCAATTACAAGTTGGGAATCTGGAAGCGAGCCCATATACCAGAGCCTGATGTCCGTCCTGCAGATGCAGGCCACGGCTGGACACACACGGATGACGGCCTCGAACCTCTCTGGTTTGAAGGAAGCATGATTCCATCACAGCTGTCCGATGTTGCCCAAACTCATGAAGCAAGCGATGACGACTCAGACAGTGACGATGATGACGTGCCGATGATTGAGAGTGTCCTGGATGGCGACGAAACAGACAGTGACCAAAAATAAGAACACTAAACGTTTAATTCCTGAAATGTTGAATAATGAATTTGAAAGGCTTATGTCAGCATTAATTCTTACGAATTTCTGATGTCAGTTAACGATCAGTAAACATGGTAAAGTCTCAATACAAAGTCAAGTGTACTGTGTTTTTTATAAGTTCAAAATATGCTTAACGAAGTGCAAATTATATCTAATGAAGCAAACAGATGAAGAGAAAAACAATAAATTATGAATGACACAAGTTGTTTCATTTCTTTTATATTAATCCCGTGTTCCTGGGAGGAATAGAAACAACATTATTTAATACAACCATTCAAATACAAGTTGTTCAATACGTAAACATTATGAATCCAGAGAAGAGATACTTGCCAAATCAACACATTCATAATCGATAATGATTTGGTAACATTAAAATGGTCGTAAGTTGACTCCTATTGGAGAGAACGTGACGAATGAGGTACAAATGGTACAAAAATTCTCATCGAAAATGTGTGTTATGGTTCCTGTCACACTATTAGTAGGACATCACGACAAGAAGCAGACACTCGCATTAACGGGGTAAAAATATCTCACTTTTTTGTAGTATATCTAATTTAGAGAGAGAAAAATGTGAGTTATTTAGATGTTTATTTAATAATGTGTGTTAGTTTCTATTTTATTTTCTCTTTTTATTTAGATATGAATTAAAGGGTTTGAAATTAGGATTGGAAATTATCTCCTTTTATTACATCTAATTTAGAGAGAGAGGAATGTCATTTTTTTTTTTTTTTTTTTTTGCTTCCATGTTAAAAT
>JACEEZ010024125.1:82500-85000 GCA_016584305.1 Chionoecetes opilio
GATGGCGGCTGGTGACTTCAGTTTCTCGGCCACAGCTAGCCCAGATCCGCGATCCATGTTATATAGATCAGTGGGGCGGACAGGCCATAGGGACAAACGGGACATTCCCCGTTTAGTCCGGGAGCCCACTGAGGTTTATTCATAATCTCGAGTGGAAAAGGTTTGGGGTGCGGAATGTACACATGGGACCAGTGGGAGTCTGGAAAGGCGATACTTAAGTTACGCGAATGGTGCGTTTGGTTGTCAGCGCCACCTGGTTTAGCAGAAAAAATAGTTTTAATCATAATTTGTAGTGGAAGCTCAATTCATGCATGGGTCGATAGATAATCATGCCCTGACCATATATCATCAACTTAAGAACAAAATTTATGGTGCATATCCAATTAAGAACACCGCTAATTAGCGCTTATTACCGCTTTAATCAAAATTATGAGAGGAAAATTAAAACAAGTGCTTAATCGTCAGCGGACATCATCTCGTCGTCAGACGATTGGGCAAGATCTTCTGTCCCATCGTCGCTCTCTTCGTCCACGTCGCCCACCAATGCATCTGGCATCTGTGGCCCTTCAAACCAGAGCACATCGTATGAGTGGCCGTCCTCTGCCACTACCCAACCGTCGTCGGGTGTCGGGTAAATTTGTATCATATTGGTTGTGGCTCCGCCCCACATCCTTGCCACGAATGCTGCCCGCTGTATGTGCACTCTCAGTTCAGCTTCGCATGGAGGAAGACTGCTACCGTACATGCCCGCCAGCTTGTGGAGGGGATTCGCGCAGCTCGCCTTCGGTCCGAACGCCTTCTCGAACTTTTGGTATCGAAACTCATTCAGGGCTACTCTTTTCCTGGCGCCATAGAGTTCGCATGTGAAATCCTGCAGCGTCTTATATGCAGATTCGCTCACATTTGGTCTTCGGAGAGCTGCCGAAACGCCCCTGGTATTCCTGGTTACTTTCAGCTATCGTCAGTGGTCGCGTTTTTCCCTTTCTCACGAATGCAGAAGTGAAACATGTCTTCTCCTATCCACTAACACCTGTCCCGCTGTCACTTTGTGAACGCGATGGTACAATGGCGAAAACGTACAAAGTTAAAATCAAGTCATCTCTCCCGCTCGGCGGTGTCCGCTCGAGCGGAGGTGCAAACTGTGCCTACTGTAAATAGTATATTTATCTACTACTTATTTCTATGTACAATTTAATCCGGGAACATTTGCCTCAACACACAAAAGGTCTACATTCTGTGATGCTGATGCTCTGGCTCATTGTTTTAGCCAGTTGTTTTTATTACATTTTGTGCTTAAAGGATATGCTACAACCAGAGCTGGGCACTAAATACATTGAATGTATTTAGAATTTTAGATAGTAAATACTAAAGACATGGGAGAAATGTATTTAAATACTAAATACTGAATACATTTTACGAATGTATATAAATACTAAATACATCAATTGTATTTAAATACACGTGTATATACATTTTACATATACAAAAAATTTAACATGTCCGAAAAAAATGGATTTCCTTAGATTTTGGGTATCCTTAGAAATTTCCTTCTCAGGCCTAAATTTCCTAAAAATAAGGAAATTTCCTTGAAAGTGGAAACACTGGTTCACTGTAACATCAGGATTGCCAGATAGTTGGGCGGGTTTATGGCCAACTTAACTGATAAAAAAAAAAAGTATTTACATTTTTATATTATGAGTATTTAAGTACAATGTATTTAAATACTCATAAAAGTATTTAAATACTGTATTTAAATACATGACAACCGATGTATTTATAAATACGTTTCTAAATACACAAATGTATTTAAATACGCATTTAGATACAAATGTATTTAAATACTGCCCAGCTTTGGCTACAACTATACTAGGTTGAAGTGCATTTTTTTTTTTTTTTTTTTTTTTTATATCTGTGCCTTTAGCACCTGTAGGCAGTGTCGCAGTGACCTGCAGGGCTTGGATGGTAAGCCCTGGAGGTTCACTTGAAGGCTGTGATGGTTGGCCCTCGCCCGTGGTGGCGCAGGCAGGATTTTCATAGTGACGCCTGTGATTAGAGGCTCATGCCGCCTCCTGTGTCCTCCGATGCACTTGCAATCGAAGGTAGAGTAAATGGGCAGCATGTGGGTGTTCTTAGGTCACTCGACGGTGCAGAAAGATTTTAAGTGGATTTTGGTTCTCATCGGGACCAGCGGTTCTTAACCTGGGGGCGCGCCCCCTTAGAGGGCCGTGGTTAAGGGGGGCGTGAGGCAAGAGAGAAAAAGGAAGAACTGTCAAGTATTTAATTTTAAGTTAGCTAGCGAGGGTGAGTGTTAGAGGTAGGGGGTTCACCGAAAAGCCAGGCACTGCTCGGGGATCGAACCCGAGACCTTCCACTTGCCGGGCGGACGTGCTACCGTTACACTACGGTCGCCTCCCGGTGACAACCCACACATCTCCCCCCTAAGGCCCCCCCAGGGCCAGTCCGGGGAATATGTATCGCTCTGGATCCTACTCACTGCGCC
>JACEEZ010024125.1:87500-93809 GCA_016584305.1 Chionoecetes opilio
TATGTGCCTCAAGCAGCTGAATTCTTTTGTCTGCTGGAAGAAGTCTATATATTCGCGAGTAACTCTGTAGTTCACGAAAAGTTCCTTTCAATACAGCATGAAATGTTTCCTGAAGAACAAGCACGATAACTGCAACATCTCAGTGACACACGGTGGTGCCATGGTGTCGCGCCACCTCATGTGAAAAAGTTTTGCTGCGGCTGGAATGCATAATAAGACTCCTGTAGGAGACTTCTGCAGATGACACTGGATCTCGAGCTGTATCCGCTCGAGGTATACTTGCGCAGATAGACGCAGAGTTTGTTTACTTACTGCATTTTTTCTCGGAAATTCTTGTAAAATTCATAAAGTATCACAGCAGCTACAGGACAAACAAGCAGACCTAGGAAAAGCAGTCAAGCTCATTTCATCACTCAGCGAAAATTTAGCTGATATGCGAAACTCCAACTTGATCGAGCATTACTCTGAGAAGGTTAGTGAGCTCTGTAAAAAATGCTGCATTTCACCATTAATGAATAGAAGTCGAAGAAGAAAGCCTCGAAAACTTGATGAATTCATCGTGCTGGAAACAACCGGTCAAAGATCTGAACACGTGACTCAAGTCACGTGCAGCACAGCAGCATCTTGCATGAAGTATCAGACTGTTTGGTTAGCGAATTAGACCGTCGTTTTTCCAAACGCTCATCTGCGATTTTCTGTGGTATTTCAGCTCTGTCCTGGAGGACAGACTCACTGGAGGACTTTGTCTCAACAAAATCTGAAGGCATTTGCAGTTGCATACTCAGTCAATCAAAGTGATTTAAAACATGAGATACCTCTAGTAACAAAATTACTCATGAAAGAACCTGAACAACCTACATCAATCGCACAATTCCTGTCATTTATATGTCCTTACAAGGCTGCATTTGACTGTTTGTATACAGGTTATTGTTGACAGCCGTAACACTTCCTGTTACCAGCGCTTCATGTGAGAGAAGCTTTTCAAAAATGAAATTAGTGAAAACATTTCTCAGAAATTCTATGACAAGTGACAGACTGAGTAACATCGTACTATTGTCGATTAAAAGTGCACTCGCTGAGGGAATTGATTTATATTGCTTTGTTGGTGAATTTGACAGTCGGCATGATAATCGTAGGATTAAGCTGCACTAAATATATTACTGCCGAATGAACAACGTATCATCACCATTGTGTCTAATGTAGCATTTGTATGCCCATGTCTGAACACCAAAGCTATTCGTCTACACTCAGTGGTTCTCAAACTTTTTGGCATCGTTACCCCCGGCAGTGCATTGATAGATCATCATTACCGCTACCCCATTCCTCTTCAGTTATGTGAAGTTAAAGGAAAGAAAAATATTGGAATGCTTAATTGTTTATGTATTTTATATGTAAGAAATCAATTTTACTTAAGAAATAAAATAAAGAATTTAGACATTATTCCTTTGACAAAAACATGGAATTAAAGCATTGTTCCTTTTATTACAAAATTGGAAATAAAACATTCTTTCTTAGGTAATTAATAGAAAATAGATATTATTGCTGCATTATTAATGTGAAGCATGGTATTGTTTGTCCTTTAATAAAATATCAATGCGAGGGTCAGTAGAGGAAAGTGCACATCGCATATCAGCATCTGCGTCTTTCAGCTGGTTCCTGGCTTTGGTTTTAATACAAACTAAAGCCGAGAAACCAGCCTCGCAACGGTAAGTTGTGGCAAAAGGGATGAGCACATTAAGAGCTCTCTGTGAGAGAATGGGATATTCCTTCTCCAGTTTGGCCCAAAAAGTAGTCAACTCTTAATTCTGATGATAATCTACTTCCAGGGTCTTAATGCAAGAAATTCGAGCTTTGCTGCTGTGTCACTGTCCTCTATCACCTCTTCATCAACAGTAAATGGTTTAGTTTTCCAAGCTTTCTTGCCTCGCCTATCAAGGTCTGGAAAGTAACTGGTGATTGTTTCAATCATAAGACTAAGATGCTCTTCAATAAGATCAACAAATGAACATTCTTCTCCGATACTGGTTAGTAGTGCTGTCAGTTCTGAAAAGATTGTCGTGTCACCAGCCTGAACACGACGCTGATAAAGCTGAATTTTTCTCTGAAAAGCAGCAACTTTATCTTGGGTGACGAAAACATTTACATTATTTCCCTGAATTGATAAGTTCAGGGAATTTACATCTCCAAAGAAATCTGCAAGGTAGGCAACTTTCAACATAAACTCTTCACTCTTCATTTTCTCAAGTAGATTTACTTCTTTGGCAGCTTTTTTCCTCGCAAGGAAAGTAGCTATTTCCCATTTTAACTCAAGCAAGCGATGCAAAACCTTACCCCGAGATAACCATCTCACTTCAGTGTGAAATAAAAGCACATTGTGGCTTGCTCCCATTTCTTGACATAAAGTTTTGAATATTCTTGAGTTCACAGCACTCCCTCTGATAGGGTTAACTATTTTCACTACATCTGACAAAACATCTGCAAGGTCATTAGGAAGAGTTTTCATAGCTAATGCATGGCGGTGAATCATACAGTGTGTGAACTGAACGTGCGGAGCGATATTTCTCACACACGCTTGCAACCCTGAATGGACTCCGGTCATTGAAGGTGCTCCGTCTGTACAAATCCCAGGTAGTGTTGTCCAGTCAATACCTTTATCTTTAAAAAACTTGTCAACTATTTCAAACACGTCCTTGACCCGTGTGGTTGTAGCAAGAGGTTCCGAGAACAAGTATTCCTCTTTAACTGAATGTCCTTTCATGTAGCGTACATATACAAGCAGTTGTGAACATGAAGACACATCAGTAGATTCATCGAGTTGAATACCAAAGGAAGGGCTGCTCTTTAGTTCCGTTGTTACCTGCTCAAGAATGTCACTACTCATCTCGGTGATGCGTCTTTTCACTGTGTCATTAGAGAGCGGAATCTGCTTCATCTTTTTTGCTTGTTCCTCGCCAAGCACAAGCCTTGTGGCTTCGATCAAGCATGGTTTAATGAGGTCCTCGCCAATAGTGTGAGCTTTTTCATTTCTGGCAATGTGCAAAGAAATTGCATAAGAAGCTCGAACAGTAGATTCATTTTGTCGTGCATATTGACCACCTGAATCAGTTCTTGTTGACTTAAGCTACGCTCCTTTCTTTCAAAATAGGCAATATCCTTCTCTTTTAATTCACCATGACATCATCCGAAGTGGTCCCTTAGCTTACTTGGTCTCATACTTTCTGCCGTCAAAACCTTGAAGCAAATTACACACTGGGGCTTTTCAACCGATTTATCACATATGCTGGTAAATCTCCACTGGAGGAAGGCTTTATTGCAGGAGCGTTTCTTACTGGTTGCCATCGTGAACTCGTTCCGTTATACCTGAAAATATTGTTAATGTAATTAACCTACAGTTTTAGTTAACCAATGCAGCAACCACGTACACTATAGCAAAAACACATGGCTAACGCAAATCAAACCCATGAGCCAGACGAACCCACGACCCGATATACAGAGATGCGCGATACCCCGAGTTAGATGCTTGTACAGTACAAAATGTACAGTAGGCCAATTACCTGTCGCTCATGTGTGGGGATCCTCCCGTCCTACTAACTATGTTATGTACAGTCATGAACCACAATCTCGACCACACACAGGTAGGCAAGGGGCTGCAGACATGTGCTCTTTCCCCCACCCCAAAGGGAAATTTTTTTGGAGGAATTTTTTGGGGGTTTTTTAGGTTTTTTTTTTGGAGGAATGGTAGAAGCAGGAGGAGGAGGAAGGGTAGTGTCGCCAGAGCTGGGCACTAAATACATTGAATTTATATAAATACTAAATACTAAATACATGGGAGAAATGTATTTAAATACCAAATACTAAATACATTTTACGAATGTATTTAAATACTAAATACTAAATACACTAATTGTAGTTAAATACATTTGTAAATATATTTTAAATACACACACATTTTAATGACATTAATTAAATAAATCAAGTTTCGAAAGTATTCACTTATTCAATTCTAAAATCTACAGAGGCACAAAATTATGAAATCTAAATTTCCAAACTCTTTCTTCTATTTGCAATATAAGTATGAATTCCTTTGAGAATTCTATAAACCATATACGACACTATGGAATCCACTGCGTGACATAATGTTCGAGTTGCATTATTATCATAAAAGTTTGCACACACTTTCAACAATATGAAACTCTTGGAGGTAAATACACTATAGAAATGGCTGGAGGAAGCACCGAATACTAGTAACTGATGATAATAGAATCCCAGACACGCTAACGGTGTTTATCAGACAGCAGGACAGGAACTGAACTTGTCGTTAGAGCTGTACCCCCCTGTCCCGCGGCTCCCGCCAGCCCGTCGCCACTCACCACCCATGCACCACCTCCCTCCTCCCCATTCCCCAATATCCTTGCTGCGGTAGATGCTATAGATATGAATATGATAAAAAATTAGCACAAAAAATTTGTTCTGTGGACATTTTGTCAAAGACAAATAAAATGTGCATTTTCAGCTCAAATATCCGCCCGGGGCGGGTATTTACCATTACTTGCGAACGTTCACAGCAGGCTTGCGAATTCGCAAGCCTTGTGAACGTTCACAATTTCTTAGGACATATTTACTAAGCTTGCGAACGGCTGTGAACGTTCGCAAAGTATTCGCAAGCTGCGAGTGTTCCTGACCAGTCGCAAGGCCTTGCGAAACTGCTGTTGTTTGTAAACTTGTAAACTTTGTGGAGATTTCTACATTCTGAGTATTTAAAAACACATTTCCCATGGTGCAATTGAATAATGCATGCATTATAATTATGTACTACCGAAACTCTATCGTTATTTCCGCCAGAAATGGTTAAGTTAGGTAAAATTAGATTAGGTTAGTTTAGAGGTGGGGTTTGATTTAGTGACAATTGATATCAAAAAGGAAAAAAAAATATCAATACTATGGCGAAATGGAGCAAGGTTTGCGGGGCGGGGCGGGGCGGGCACCTCCTACACATGTAAACTAAAATTTATTTCCGACAAAAATTAATGCCAGATTAATTTGCTACACGACTATAATGTTATTGATGGTAGAGATACATATGGCTATACCTATAGCCGCCGCGGCTAGAGATACGGGACCATACCTATAGCCGCCGCAGCTAGAGATACGGGACCATACCTACAGCCGCCGCGGCTAGAGATACGGGACCATACCTATAGCCGCCGCGGCTCGAGTTGTTCTTGGGGCTCCATAATAGTAGATAAATGCTTGGTATGTAGATAAGATGCTAGGTAGTGGTATAAAATGTACATTGTACACACTGCTGTTTTCCGCGCCAAAATATGTTGTATAAACTCCTTTATATTGATTTTTATTGCTGCAATAATACATTTCTAATAAGAAAATTCCACCATTCCACCATTCCTCCTGACTGGAAAAGGGGGCTGGTCGTCCCTATCTGGAAAGGGAAAGGGGACCGTCAGGACTGCAACAATTACCGCGGTATTACACTGCTCAGCGTACCAGGCAAGGTGCTTGCCCATCTATTGCTGACACGAATTCGCAGTCATCTGGTGAAGCATCAGAGACCTCAGCAGTCTGGGTTCACGCCTGGTAAGTCAACAACGGACCGTATCCTAGCGCTTCGTGTCCTGGTGGAACGCCGACGTGAGTTTCGACAGGGGATGCTTGCAGCCTATGTTGATCTCAAGAAGGCGTTTGACTCAGTGCATCGTGAGTCACTCTGGGATCTTCTGCGACTTCGAGGGATTCCTGCAAGGACTATTGGTTTGATAACTGGTCTGTATTCTGGGACTGAGAGTGCTGTGAAGTGTGGGGCAGGTGTATCCAGCTTCTTTCCTGTGAATGTGAATACAGGAGTGAGGCAAAGGTGCGTCCTTGCCCCATCACTTTTCAACGCTTGTATGGACTGGGTATTGGACAAGGTTGTAGATCAAAGTGATTGTGGAGCATCCGTCGGCAACACCAAGATCACTGATCTTGTTTTTGCCGATGATGCAGTAATCTTTGCTGAGTCGCTGGAGGTCCTGGTGATGGCTCTCGAGGCGCTGCACGAGGAGGCAAAGCCTTTGGGACTTGAGGTCTCCTGGCTCAAGACCAAGGTCCAGGTGTTTGGAGACTTACTAGATGAAGCAGTACAGTCTGTTCATGCGTGTGGCGAGGACATTGAGATCTTGGAAAGTTTTACATACCTTGGTAGCGCAGTCCATAATGACGGCGGGTCACGTCAAGAAGCCTTACGGCGGATTAGCATAGCCCACGGTGTTATGGACTCGCTCAGCCGGAGTATTTGGCGTTGTCGGTACC
>JACEEZ010024125.1:96081-101081 GCA_016584305.1 Chionoecetes opilio
ATTGACAGGCCCCTCTATTCTGCGAACAGAAATTTGCGAACGTTCGTAGACTTTTGATAAATACCGGCCCAGGCTATTTTACTTAAATCCTAACTACCCAACTCTTGAGTGTCTCCTCGCTCGCTCCCGTCCCCTGTCCCTGATCAAACCATGCACATGTCACTTTACTCTGCTTCAGAAAACAATCAAACAAAGCAAAATTCCTCATCACTGCAGAACACTCACTTGGAGAGAGTTCCAGCAATCAACAAAACTTATCTTCCTATAGGGGCGTGGCTAATGGCTATTGAATGTTTCGCTCGCTTACTTCCGAAGACTCTTCCATGGCATTTCCGTTTCTTTCGGGCTTACATTAATTGAGAGAAAACGAAGTTGGGGGTATTACTTGCATAATTATAAAAATCTAGTATAGTTTAGTTTACTTCCATATAAACTATCTAATATATGTAGAATTATATATTCATTTATTTATACTACCGCAAAAAGCCGCCCTTCCGGGCGACTTTTTGGCTAGCTCCCTGCGGAGGGCTATTGGTGGGCCCTTCGCCCACCAAACACGATTCTCCAGATACCCGTCTAACTTTCCTGAAATCATGGATGTAGAAATGTTGTATTAACCGCAACCCAGTCACATCACCCCCCACCCATTCACTCACCCATTACCCATCAGCCCCCACCCTTCACTCACCCATTACCCATCACCCCACCCATGCCACTCACCCCTTACCCATCACACACACACCCATTCACTCACCCATTCCCATCACCCCCCATCTATTCCCTCACACCCATCACCCCCACAACCCATCACCCCCCACAAATTCACTCACCCATCACCGCCACACCCATTACCCATCCCCCCACCACACCCTACATCAAGGTTTCGCCCTCAATTCTCGCAACCCCTTTTTTTTCGTCACAATTCTCGCTAATAGGCTGCTAAAAAAAAACAAAAAACATCGCTAATAGGCGCAAGCGAGTTTTGTTGGTCCTCTCAGCTCGCTCCGACGGGCGGCATTTGGCTTGAAGACGGCGGCATTTGGCTTGAAGAAGACGCCGGCATTTTGGCTTGAAGACGCAGATCGTGACGTCATGGCAAGACACCCTATATGCAACGTATGAGTTATAGTGTAACTCAGGTACGTAATACTTATAATATTTCTGTTGATGTGCATTGTAAAAACTGCCATATTTATTTATACATCTAATTGTTTTAGTATGTTTGGTAATTTGCTTTACGTATTGGTCTTTCTTCTTTTTCAATAAAACGTACCCGAGAGCACGAATTTTGTCACATTTCAGCGTGGATTATTTTACTCACCAGCATAGAAAATGGACCTGAGAACTCTCAGATGAACTTTCGTTCAATCTTCCCCAATGTCTTTTGAAAATGCTTTTTTTTTATGACTGAATATCACTTAAATAGTCTAAATATCCTCTGCCAATAGACCTCCGATTGACCCTGGAAAGTGCTCAACTTAAAAAAATTATGTGGTGGCCCAAGCGCCCGCCCCCCCCCTCCCCCCCCCCCGTTACAGACCCTCCAAACTTTTGTTTTGCCCCCCCAACATTTACCTTGGCTCCACGTTGCCCCTCCCCTAGTTTTTTAATGCTAGAACCGCCACTGAATCTCTCAGTCAAGTATATGGTTGGCAGACGGGGCAATTTGTTGCTAAGTCTTTGGAACCAAATATAAAATTTAAAATAAAATAAAATAAAATAATAATAAATTTTCGATGGGATTTAAGTCAGGACTGTTTGCAGGCCACACCATCAGTTTCTGAGGATGCCTCACATGTCTCCCCACATATTTCTGGCGTAGCGATCAGCAAATTTTGGACGACGAATGCGTTTATTTGGTGCACCTGTCACAGTGAAAATATGCTTTCATCTGACCAAAGTATGGAACGAACTTTGTCAAGTGGCCAGCTAACATATTCTCTGGCGAAAGCAATGCGATTTTCTTTGTGGCGAGGTGTTAAAGTAATCGTCCAGACCCATTTTTTCTTTGCATAATTATGTTGAATGTTCATTCAAAATACCTAATCCACAAAAAATTATTCATTTTCACGCCTTATTTCCCTAAAAACATGACTTTTGTAAAAAGCGCGGGAAAAACAACAGCCACATTACAGCCGTGGCGCGAAACTTGCTGGCGACGACACAAGCAAGAGGTAAGCCTCCCAGCCCCGCCCGACACAGACACACGGAGACTGAGAAAAATATAGTAGTGCCGACCGGGGTAATTTGGTCCTGGTTTTGACAAACTTTGATCTAGTTTCCATATCTATTGAAATAAACAAACAAAAAGTTAATACAATCATAGGAGGGTCACTACCTATATGTCATTAAAGTTTGAACAAATTTCCATTATAGCTCTGTTAGCAATATACTGCGAAGTGCGGACCGCATTGTTACACTAAATGGGGTAAATCGGACCTAACTCTGGGGTAAATTGGTCATATATATATATATATATATATAAAAAAATATTTCTTAAAAATTTGACAAACTTCCAAAAACTTAAACATGTCATACCATGCCCATGGACACTATCAACATTATGTGAGCTGTTCTTCACATTCTCTGTTAGGCGGAAAAGAACCAACACGCACACGTTTGGGTTCCAGTCTTTGAGTTCCTAGTCTTTCCTCTTTTTCTAGGTCTATGTTAGTTTTTCTTTTATAATTTCTAAGCATTGTTACTTAATTTAGTAATACTTTACACTAGGGCCAGAATTCCCTACACAATTGGGAGTATGGTTTCTTTTACCTTATTGGATCTAGGAAACATTCTCTCTATGAGCTTCCGTCACAAAGCACTTCTTTCGGAGATATAAGATGTTTTTAATGGGAAGGAGATCCGAGTGTATAGGAGATATGAAATTAAAACTAATTTAAACCCCCACCTTTTGACTCACTAACCTAACCTAACACACGCTTTAATCTCCAAACTAATGTCAAATCTGCATTAAAAAAGTGTCCGCGGCAAGGGAAGAACAGAGGCGATGCAGGTCACAAGAGGAAGAAGAGTCAGGCGCACGTAAACACTTGGCTCTCGCCTCCCTATAAACATGTCATTATCTTCGAAAGTAATGATTTGCGACGGAAACTCATAGAGAAAATGTTTCCTAGAATTAACTAAGGTGAACAGAACCACACTCCCAATTGTGTAGGGAATTTCGGTCCCAATGGGCATTGATTACGTAACCTAACGGTATTATTTTACATTAGGACCGAAATTCCCTACACAATTGGGAGTGTGGTTCTGTTCACCTTATTTAAGCAACACATGACCCTACACATGGGCATTGCCCATGTTAGGTTAGTTAACTAGCAGGGAGGTATGGGTGGGCATAGGCCCCCAGTTATGTCAGGAGAGTATTGGTTTATAGGAAGTATTGGTTGAAACTGCACATTTACCGTATCCATTTAAAGGGAAACAGAATCATTCTCCCAATTGTGTAGAGAATTCTGGTCCTTGAGTAAAAATTTACCCTTAATTTATATACCAGCACCCTTAAACTAATTCCATATTAGCATTCAACAATCTGAAACAAAAGAAACTAGTGCAAATAAGCAGTTAATCCTCACCGTGATATGCCGTGAGGGGTACATTACACTGGGTCCAATTTACCCCGCGAGTGTTTTTGTCACCGGGGTAAATACGGACCCAAACTGAGCATTGATCATACGAAAATGAGACAAGATAGAGCATTTTTTATATTTTCATGTTAAAGTAGAGGAAAAACACTATATATACGCTTATTTACAAGAATGTACTCCGTCTCGTATTTGAATCCCATGAAAGTTCGCCAAATCAGCTGATTTTGTAAACAAACTTTGCCGCAACTTTTTTTTGCTGTCATTTTACTCATTTTCTATTTTGGTTTCTGGGTTCAGTTACATATCGATATTTATATTCATATTAATACTAGAAATGTTAAAATGGTTGTTTTACTACATGGGATATTAAAAACTGTTACACTCTTATTTATATTGAAACAAACACCAAAGCAAAAATGGCGGTCCGAATAGAACCGGTCCGTTGGAAGGACCAAATTACCCCGGTCGGCACTACTTGGGGAATTTTGGGTGCTTCTGGTATATTTTTTGTGCGAAACGCACATACTTGCATCCTGCATGGGCACGGCAAGAAAGCCGTGCCATTCCCGAGAGCTTAGCACCCATTCACAACCCACACGGCGGCGATATATGTGTGCAGACCTTTGGAGCGACGGGGAGCGGCTGGTAGTAGCCACGGTACTGCAGCCCTCTCATCTCGGTGGCCTTGCTACTACCCGCCGCTCCCCGCCGCTTGCCGCCGCTGCACACATCTGCACACATATATCGTCGCCCCACAGTTTGCAAATGAGTGCTAAACTCTCGGTAAAGGCACAGCCCCCACGCTGCACCCACACAGGATGCAAGTACATGCCACATCGCACAAAAAATATATCGGAAACACCCAAAATTCCCCAAGTACTACATTTTTCTCAGAGTCTCCGCGCATATGTATCAGGCGGTGCTGGGACGCTCCCTGTTGTGACGTCGCCAACCCATGGTGCGTCGTCTGCTGATAAACAGTTGTGTTTTGAGAGCACGGGGAATTTACAGATTTTGAATGCGGATCATTTAAAAACGGGTGACTGGATGCAAAATGTGACAATATATTGTTGATATACTCGATCATGGCTATATTTTGACTGCATTAAATCAGGAATGATGAAATGGTCTGGACGATTACTTTAAGAAAGGCTTGCGTGCAGCACGGCGGGAAGGCAAGTTCAAGTCCTTTTAAATATATCGATAAACAGTTCTGAAAGACACATAATGCAGTAAACTTTGGTTTGATTCTTTAATTTTACGCGCTGTACATAAAGGAGTGTTCGTCAGCTGGCGGTTTATAATTCGTAGAGTCTTGATGGGAATTGCCTTTGATCTACCAGGTCCATTTAAATGAGTAGGTGGAATGTTATCGGTTGTGTCGTGAATTTTTTT
>JACEEZ010024125.1:106081-118915 GCA_016584305.1 Chionoecetes opilio
GCTGACACAGGGGGATAAAGAATAGAGGAGGAACAGGAATTCCTCTTTCTTTTGAGGATGATATCTATGTAGAGTTCTCGATTTCAGCTCTTTTGAGTCATTATATGTGTTTACCGAATTATATTTTTGTTTGATTTTAATTTCATTATTTTTGAAAAATAATTAACATGGAATTTTATGTCATGATTGGATATATTATATATTTTGGTGAAAAGAGAATATCTTATATGTGATATGCCTGAATTCAATGATGTATATAGTTATCTACTGACATATTATTTTAGGCTAAGGTTGTACTATAATCCTATCTGAAAATCTATAATTTTGGTGCTCTGTACGAATAATGTTGGGCTACAAAAGTTCACAAGCTGCTATCTAATCACTGCCGCGAGTCTCAGTCCCAAGTTCACGTCCGCCGGCGGGGCATGGAGCCTTAACCTCGAACCGAAAACTATGTGTTTGCGTCCTCCCAGGATTATAATTACCATCGCGTCACGGTGCCAGATTCCTTCACACACATCCTCCTCATCGCCATCACCGGCAGCATGCGTGGGATCAGCCAGGGATGTCACAATAAGGTTAGCAAGTGTTGGAGGAGGGATGATGGCAGGAGTGGGACGCGCTAACCTTCAAAGTTTCAAACTGCCAGGGTAAAAAATTATTGGTATAGTACAGCGGCACAGCCTGGTGAAGGTGGGTCCGTTGTTTTGCCAGCTGGTGGTGATGGGGGAGGGATGTTGGTTTGGCTGTGGAGATGGAGGGAACACATTGATTATATGAGGAATGGAAGGAAGTAGTCAGCCGTCGTCACACCACTGTGACTGGTCCCCTCGTCACTTGGCCGCCGCAGTGGCTACAAAACGTGCATTGGCTTGGATTCTTAATTATATTTCCCATTTCTATCCTCGTTCATTACTTTCTTTAGTTAACGTAGTCCTTCAATAATGGGCTTCGTGATTAGTATATTTTCCTCGACCTCAGGATAATTTCACTCCTTTTATTTCCTACGTCAGTGACATTATTATGGCAGCCTATAACCAGGTAAAGATACAAAGTACGTCCCTCCCTTTTTGCCCCGCTGGGGGAAGTGACGTCCAATAATATTAAGATGGCGAGGAGGAGGGTGAGAGTGAAAGCGAAGATGGAGGAGGAAGAGGTAGGTGAAAGGGGTAGGAGGTAGGTGATGTAAGGGAGGGAGGAGGTATGAACATAAGAAATAAGGCATGGCCTTTCATGTCAGGTGGAAATGAACTTTGCTTTCCCTTCCGCAACGGCAACAGCGGCACAAGCAAAGGGTGTCGTCCCCAGCTTGTGTGCTCAGCTAGAACTCTCTCTCTCGAGTACAAAGTCTGATCAAGGTAAGAATATGGGTGGCTTATTACGGGATGAGAGAGAGAGAGAGAGAGAGAGGAGAGAGAGAGAGGAGAGAGAGAGAGAGAGGAGAGAGAGGTCAGGTGTCGGGTCGGCGGTTGAGGCCTGAGTGAGTCCAATAAAATATTTTAACGGGGCGCCGGTGGCGCGATACCCATTGACGTCATGCACGCACAAAGGACTGATTTTGCCTCGAACGCCTCTGGGAGGTGACGTTACCGTTCTGTCTCTTTATCTTATATCTATAGATGTACGTTTTTTTGAGCTTCGTCACTGTGGGATTAAACTTTGTTACTTGGAAGCCACTTATGAGCCTTTTATATGCTGTATTACTATATTACTACATTATATCACTATATCACTATATTACTATTATATCACGATATTACTATATTATATCCTATATCACTTATATTAATGCTTATCTTACTAGTATAGGCTATGGCTGCAAACGATGCAGTACGAATCAATGAGTACAAGTTGTTTGTACTAATTATGTGTATCCTCTCTTTCATCACACCACACTGTTATCATCAACCCCTTCTACGAACCCAGGTCTTTCGCTTTGGCTGCTATACAACTGTCGCTGTTAGCCATTATAAAAAGTATCGTATATCCACATTAGACAGTGACAGGTATACAAAGAGGTCACATCCATGGACTATTGCTCAGCTGCATTCATCATAAGGGGTGTAAATGGTTGCCAAATTACAATGGAAATTATGTTCTGGGCCTCAAGGGTTAAGTGTTGGTATTATTATGGCTTAGGTCATCCTCGAGCCTGAAACAATTATAACCTGTCTCATCGTGTAGATCTCCCCATTCTGAGTCCTTTGAACCCCCTTTCGCATGCACAATTGAAGAATATGGCGTTAGTTTAGTAAATAACAAACAAAACTACGATGCTTATTCCTACACATAAGAGCGAAGTGAGGCCTGACGGTGCAATCAAACTCCTTCAGGACACTCGTAACATAACCCTTAGGAACCCTTAACCCTACCCCTTTTAACCCGTAACCTTAGGAACCCTCACCCCCACAACCCATATTCTTGAAACAATGATCCTCATAGCCGAACAATTTACTGTAGGATATCACAGCAAACTTACCTGTTCACTTTATGTAATGTGAAGAAAATTTGATAACCACAATATACATACTAGAGTAATATCTCGGCAGTAATGGCGCGAAGGAGCCAAGTTTAGTACTATCAAGTTAAAAAGGCCAAGCTATAGTCCATTTTTTTCACGATGCAAATTCCATTCTATCTTATTAAGGTCTCATACTTAACATTATTCTATGTTTACCTGATATAGGTGTTAAATATGTAAAATACAGCTGAAATTTAGAAGAAGCGTAATATTCCTTCTCCTGGCATCAATATCAGTCAGTAAAAGCAGCAAGAGGGTCAGGATTTTTTCACCTTGTAAAAAAAAGACATGTATATTATGTTTGCAAAAATAATCTCAATCTTCACATTTATATAAAGTGAATGTAAACTTTTTGTTGTGTATATCCTCGAGTAACTTTATTATCGTCTAGGAGGATATTATTTCAAGGAATAATTGGTCGTGGGTGAGAGTTTATAAGGGTTTATGTTACGAGTGTCCATAACGTTATCCCTAGTCGACTGTGGCAATAGACCACTGTATACTGGACTGCACACGCGACAATGTTTTGAATTGCGGGCTGCATAGGGGCCTGCGGGGCGCCCGACAAAGAGTATAGTGGTCTATGGACTATCATAATAGATGGCTGGTTTTATCAGTATATAGATATACTTGTTCTTCGTAATGTTTGTTTCTATAATATTAATCAAATAAAATTAGTTGAAGACACGCTAAAGAAATGGCCATACGAGACGATGAAGAAATATGCCTGACTTAATATTCACTAACTCTTCGCCATTTAAAACTTTCGAGTCCAACTTTTATCATGAAGGGTTCAATAAGAATCGCAATTTTATTAGCTTTCCATTGCTAATAGTTCGTTATCTATAAATAATTAAAAACCATGCATACTTAGCGTTAACTAAATAATAAAATCATTGGTAAAAATAAGTTCAGGCCGATGTGCACGGCCGATATTCGAGACTACTACCTCAAATAATGCAAGTTCAAGTAATGGCTTCCTGTGGGTCTAGATTACTGATGAGTGTTTTTATCCACATATAGTTGTTTTTCTTTGTATGGAGAGTCGTAGAAAGACATACAGGTGTTAAAGGAAAATAGAAAGAATTATAGTAAATGGAAATGATAGATGAATGACGTGTAGGTAATAAAAAAAGAAAAAAATGGATGGAAATCTATATTAATAAAAGCGAAGTGTGTGTGTATGTGTGGTGTTGTGGTGTGTGGTGTGTGTGTGTGTGTGTGTGTGTTGTTGTGTGGTGTGTGTGTGTGGGGTATAGGTTCCGGCCCCCGTGACGGACCCCATCATATACCACATTTTTTGGACCAGGTGTGACCATGGGAAGGTTTTAAGCCCACGTATGAGAATGATCCGATCACTTTTCTTCTCTTTTTTTATAGCAGCCTATTTAGCGATAATTGTGAAAAAAAGTGGTTTCGAAAATTGAGGAAGCCTTGATATCAGTAGGGTGATGGGTAATAGGTGAGTAAATGGGTGGGTGATGGGTAATGGGTGTGGGTGATGGGTGACGTGAATGGGGGGGGGGTGAGGGTGATGGTGGAGGGAAATAGATGGGGGTTGATGGTAAATGGGTGAGTGAATGGGTTGGGGGTGATGGGGTGAATGGGTGGTGAATGGTGGGGGGTGATGGGTAAGGGGTTGAGTGAATGGGTTGGGTATGTGAATGGTTTGGCGTTAATACATACATTTCTTTCTACATCACATGATTGTCAGGAAAGTTGAAGGGTGCTATCTGGAATAGGTCTGTGTTTTGGTTGGCCTTCGGCCCACCAAACACGACACCAATCCTCCGCATGAGCTTGCCAAAAGTCCGCCCGGAGGGCTGCTTTGCGGCTAGTGATAAATAAATTACGTGAAGGAGTTAAAAAAGAAGAAAATACATGGAAATGATAGATGAGGACGTGTAAGATTTTTAAAAGAAAGAAATTGGATGGAAATTATAGATGACTACCGCAAAGCCGGCCTCCGGGCGGACTTTTTTCGCTACTCCTGCGGAGGGGCTATTGGTGGGCCTTCTCGGCCGCACCAAACACAGACCTCTCAGATAGGGCCCGTCTAACTTTCCTGAAATCATGGAGTAGAAATGTATGTATTAACAGCCATACCCATTCACACACCCCCCATCATTACCAACAACCCATTACAACTCCCATTACCCATCACCCCCACCCATTCACTCACGCCATTACCCATCACCCCCACCCATTCACTCACCCTTTACCCATCACCCCCCACCTATTCCCTCACCGATCAACCCCCACCATTCACTCACCCATCACCCCCACACCATTACCCATCCCCCACCCATTCACACTCAAGCCATTACCCATCACCCCCCAACCCATTCACTCACCCATTTACCCCATTCAACCCCCACCCATTCACTCACCCATTACCCATCACCACAACACCCATCACTCCCCATTACCCATCAACCCCCACCTATTTCCCTCACACCTCACCCATACACCCCCTAACCCATCAACCCCCCCAATTCACTCACCCATCCCCACACACATTACCCATCACCCACCCATTCACTCACCCATTACCCATCACCCTACAAATCATGATTCCCAACCGGGGTCCGCCGACCATCACCAGGGGTTCCGTGAGAAACCGTAAATAATTATGTGCTATTACAAAATGTCATTGATCTTATTCATAATTCCTATTCTACTCAACAACACGTCACAACCTTTCCAGACACCAACATACTCGTACGTGTCAGTCAGTAATGCACAGGTAATGAGAGCAAATAATAGGTCATAGAATTAAGAAAAAAATAGTGTTATGCCGTGCGGGATACGCCCTTCATTCCTACTTAGCAGGTTTGCGACACATGGGGTTGGGTAGGAGGGTGACGCAACCCTACAGAATCATGCGTGTCACGAACCCAGCCCCAGCCTTTCACACATCGTCTTTTTCAGTCAGTTTTTGAGCAGCGCAACCCGAGTGAAACGTGTGTTAATTATCTCACCAGTTATATTAGTTTGACAAAGAAAGCAATTTCAGTGGAGAGAGCACAGTGACGAAGAATCACAATACCACGCCAAGTACGAGTAAAGGAAAGTGAGTGCTGTTAAAAAAATCGCACTTTACATGATAGCTATAGTTTCTGCAAAAAAAAAAAAAAAAAAAAAATAAACAAAAGAACATTGCTTTACATGGACTGGATAGAAACTGTCCACTTCCTTTGTGCATTGTTTGTGGAAAAAAGCTCGCTAACACAGCTATGGCCCCAGCAAGTTAACGCGAACCTTTTAATACTAATCCAGCACTTGTCAAATAAAACCGTGATTCTTTTTCGAAGACTTTGGATTCCAAGCAGAAACAGAAAAGTTTTTGAAAGAAGGTAACGATCAGTGATAAGGCCCAAGAAGCAAGCTATTTAGTGCTAGCTAGTTGCCAATAAAATTAAAATTCACACTAGATTGCAGAAAGCCTCTCAATGCCTGCTTGCAAAATACTGTGAGAACAATGCTATTGGAAAAGCTGAAAAGTCGAATTAAGCAAGGTTTCCTGTTTCTGATAATACAATTATAGGCCGTGTGGATGACCTGTCCAACAAGATTTCTGGTAGTTTGTCTGAAATACTGCAAAATAACAACTTTGCTTCCAAGTAGATGAGACAACTGATATAACTGGTAAAGGGCTCAGCTTGCTGGCATTTGTACGATTGAAAATGAAGGTCAAATAATAAAAATTATTTTTGCTGTAAGAACTGCCAGAAACTAACCAAGGCCACGACATTTCAAAAGCTTGTCTTCTTACCGGAATCTTGTGTTTTGTCATAATGGAACCGTCTTTTGGCAGCTGCACTGATGGTCTCGCCTCAATGATTGGCTGTCAGTACAAGGCTTGTATCACGCGTGAAAGAAAAAAGCCCTGAGTCATAACAACTCACTGCTTTCTCCCCGAGAATTTCTGGTTTTCTAAAACTATTGGGGATTTTTAAAACAGTCCTTGATTAACTGTGAACATGGTTAACTTATAAAGGCAGCGCCTCTGAAGTCTCCGCTTATTTGCAAGGTGTGTGTGAAACCTGCAAAAGATTCACTTGACGCTTCTCCAGCACACAGAGGCTCGAGGCTTTCGGGAGGTAGTTTTGGACAAGGGTATTCGAGCTTGCGACCGGAACTGCCTGCTTTTTCTCAAAGAGAATAATAAATCCAGTTTCTGTGAATTCTTGAATCTACAAACGGCAATGAAACTAGCATATTGAGCAGATATTTATCAGCATTTAAAAATAACTGAACACCAGCATGCAGGGTGCGAAGGAAAACATTCTTGACTTCCACAGACAAACTTCGTGCATCCAAGAATAAAAAACTCGCTGTTTGGAAAAGCGCCTTTCAAGAGGAACGTCGAAAGTGTCCACCCTACTTCGAAGTTCAAACTCAGACTGAATATGAAAATGTCATTCCATTTAATTACAAGTCATTTGTGATCACTGTCAGAAAAACTTCCATAAGTACTTCCCCTCTTGTCATCAGATACGTTATTGACTGGGTGAGAAACCCCTTCACTGAGTTCTCACCAAGTACAAGAACACCTACTTAGTCTGCAGAGAGGAAGAACCTGAGTGAACTACAGTGCGATCAAACCTTGAAATGAGATTTAATGAAGTAGCACTTGAACAAATTTTGGATTTCAGCCAAGCCAAGAGTAACCTGTCATCTCAGTAAAAGCATTGATTTTTTACTCCGTTTTCACTTCTTACCTCTGTGAACAAGCTTTCCTCATGCCCGGATCCGTCATTAAAAGCAAATCCAGAAATCGTCTTCTGTCTGTCGAGGAAGAACTGCGTGTGTGTCTGTCCAAAATTCGGCCAGAATTTCACACAGATACGCAAAGAGAAACAAGCCCAAGTGTCACACTGGAGGGGGGGGGGGGAGGTAAGTCCAGAACATTATTGACTTATTAGTGTGAACTCTCTGACATGTGATGTAATTGTAGATTCATATGATTATATTGCTCAAAGAACTTTCTAAAAATATTAATATATGATATATATAATATATATATATATATATATATATTATATATATTATATATTATATAATATATATATATATATATATATAATATATATATATATTATCTACTATAATAATAGGGGGTTCCCTTGGAATAGGAGAAATGATTACAGGGGTTCCTCCAGGTGTAAAGTTGGAATCACTGGGTTTAAAGGATTACAATATACAGGTAAAGGTTTTATAATGTAAAAGGAAGCAATTCCACCCCCATTATACATCATACACGTTAGAAACCCAAAAAATTGTTTTAGAAAATTTAGAGTTTCCTGATACTAAACAAATGGGTAAAATCTCAAAAGGAATTTTAAATTTAAAGGGGAAAAATTTTTAAATTAAATCGGAATAAACTCGAATAAAAAAAAAAAAAGAAAAAAAATGAAAAAAAATTTGGGTCAAATTAGAAGAAAAAGAAAAGGTTAAACTTGACGTGTTAGATGAAGTGAAAAAACCTTTTAAAATAATATAGTTAATCATTAAAAAAAATGCGTGTGTTTGTCTGCTCCCTGGGTCTTTTTGTTTTGTGTTTTGGTGTGGGGGTGTTTGTGTGTGTGTGTGTGTGTGTGGTGCGTGCGTGCTGCGTGCGGGGGTTTTGGTGGGTGTGTTTTTTTGTGTGTGTTTTTGGTGTTGTGGTGGTCTGCTGGTCCCGGGGGGTGTGTGTGGGGTTTGTTGTGTGGTGTGTTTTTGGGGGGGGGGGGGGGGGGGCGTTGAGATGCGTGGAAAAAGGCAATTTAAGTGTGTTAGAAAAGCTGAAAAAATACTTTAAAATAGATATTTTAAATCTTAAAAAAAAATCCCACTAAAGTACCACCAAAAAATTTTAAAGGTTTCCCCGCTTTTTAAAGGGAACAAAAATCTAAGTCGAAGAAAGGAAAAAAAAAAAAAAAAGGGGGGGGGACCGAGCGTTTTTTTTTCCAGCGAAAAAACAAAATCTTTCCTCCAAAACGAGCCCTGCGGGTAAATATTTTCTGACGATTTTTACGACTTTTTCTGTAGGAGGTCCAACAAAACTTTCAAACATTTTCCCCGGGCCCGGGTTTGACCAGGGGAAAAGGTTTTAACCCAAAATGGGAGACCCATCAAATTTTTTTTTTTTTTTTTTTTAGTGGGCCTTTTTAAGGGGAAAATTTGTGAAGAAAAAAAGTGGGTTGCGAGAATTAAAAAACCCTTGATGTAGGCCCCCGGGCAGTGTTTCCCCAAACCTTTACCCCTTGGGGAAAAACCCCTGAATTTTTCTATTTTCCAAGGAACCCCTATATAAGTATACTAATATAGTATTATTTTTATTTTATATTATAAAATATAATATAAAATTATATAAAATATATATAATTATATTTTATATATAATATATAATATTAAAATAATTTTTTTTTTTTTTTTTAAGAAAATTTTTTGAGCAATTAATTCATATAAAAATTAAAATTAATCACTGTCTTAGAGTTACACAATTTAATCAATAATTTTTATGACTTCCCTTTCATTTGACATTTTGGGGTTGTTTTCTTTGCGTATCTTGAAATTCTTGGCCAAATTTTTTTTGACAGAAAACCACGCATTTCTTCCTCAAACGACGAAGACGATTTTTTGGTTTTGTTTTTAAATGACGGTCCGGCAGAGAAGCTTTTACAGGGGTAAGAAGTTGAAACGGGAGAAAACCCCAAATGCTTTTATGAATGCCCCGGGTTTCCCTTGCTTGCTAAACCCCAAAATTGTCAAGTGATATTCTTTAAAATTCATTTTAAAGGTTCGATCGCCTGTATTCACCGTTTTTTCCCTCTTTTTGCAGAAAAGTAGTTTTCTGTATTTGGGGTTAAATCAGTGAAGGGGTTTTTTCACCCGGGGTCAAAAAAGTATTGTGACAAGGGGGGGAAAATTATGAATTTTTTTCTGACAGTGAATCCCAAATGCTTGTTTAATGGAAGGACTTTTCATTTTCAGTCTGAGTTTGAATTTGGGGAATAGGATGGAAATTCGAGTTTCCCCCTTTAAAAGGTGTTTTTTCCAAACAGCGAGTTTTTTCTTGATGCAAGAAGTTTGTCTGTGGGTCAGAATTTTTTTCCTTGCCCCCGCATGCTGGTGTTCAATTTATTTAAATGCTGATAAATATTGCAAATATGTAGTTTCATTTTTCCAGTTGTGATTAAGAATCACAGAAAATGAATTTATTATTCTCTTTGAAGAAAAGCAGACTTCCGTCGCGCTCGAATACCCCTTTTCAAACTTTCCTTCCCCAAAGCCATCGAGCCTGTTGCTGGAGAAGGTCCCCTGATCTTTTGCATGTTTTTTACACAAAACCCTTTCAAATAAGCGAGACTTCAGAGGGCGCTGCTTTATAAAATTAAAATTTCCAGTTTATAAAAAGGATGTTTTAAAAAAACCCCAATAGTTTTTGAAAAACCGGGAAATTCTCGGGGGGAAAAACAGTGAGTTTTTATGATTCGGGCTTTTTTTTTTTACGCGTGTACAAAACCGTACTGAGCCAATATTGAGGGGGCAACCATCGTGCAGTTCCAACGCATCGGTTTTAGACAAACCCCAAGATTCCATAAAAAAACAAAAGTTTTAAAAATCGTGCCTTTGGTAGTTTTTGGCATTTTTTTACAGCAAAAAAAAATTTTCCCTTTTTTCACCCTTAAATTTTTAAATTTCCCAAAAGCCCAGCTGAGCTTTTCCATTATTCATTTTTTTATCTCTTGGAGAGCAAAATTGTTTTTTTGCGTATTTCAGACAAAATACCAGAAAATTTGGACAGGTCATCCCCAACGCCCACTAATTTTTATCAAAAAAGGAAACCTTGCTTAATTCACTTTCAATTTTTTACCTAGATTGTTCTCAAAATTTTTCAAAAGGGATTTAGGTTTCGAATGGTGACTTCATTTTCTTGGCAACTAGCTCGCCACTAAAAGCTTGCTTTTTGGGGGTTTTCATGATCGTTTCCTTTTTTTTCAAAAAAATTTTTTGTTTTTGCTGTGAATCCCAAAAATTTCGAAAATAAACCCCCGGTTTTTTTTTGACAAGTGGTGTGATTAGTAAAAAGTGTCGCTTTAAATTGCTGGGGGGCCCTAACTGTGTTAGCGAGCTTTTTCCCACAAACAATGCACAAAAAAGGGGGTGGACAGTTTTCTTACCTCCCTGTAAAGCCAATGGCCGATAATATAGCTTTTCATTTTAAAGGGGATTTTTTTTTTAAAATACTCCCCTTTTTTCCCTTTTTTCGTACTTGGGGTGTGGTATTTGGATTCTTCGTCACTGTGCTCCCCTTCCCCACTGACATGCTTTTTTTTTCAAAATTTAACAAAGCTTTAGTCTTTAAAATCCGTATAAACAATATTAAAAGGGAGTTAAAATTAAAAAAAAAAACGTTTCACCCGGTTGGGGGTGTCAAAACTGACTGAAAGAAATGTGTTAAGGGGGGCTGGGTCGTGCCATTTGATCTTACGGGGTTGCGTCACCCTCCTACCCAACCCCTGTGTCGCCAACCTTGCTAAGTAGGAATGAAGGGCGTATCCCGCCCCGGGGGCAATAATACTATTTTTTCTTAATTCTATGCATATTATTTGCTCTCATTACTATATGCATTGTACTGACTGACACGTACGAGTATGTTGGTGTCTGGAAAGTGTTTGTGACGTGTTGTTGAGTAGGAATTATGAATTATGAATTAAGATCACTGACATTTTGTAATAGCACATAATTATTTTACGGTTTCTCGCGGAACCCCTGGTGATGGTCGGTGGAACCCCAGGGTTCCGCGGAACCCCGGTTGGGAAACACTGCTTTAACCCCTTGAAGCCCAGAACGTAATTTCCATTGTAATTTTGGTACCATTAGACGATATTTAGTGAATATAGCAAAATATTTTATAGATATGACTTGTTTAGTATCCTTGTCCACTAGTTAATTTGGTATATTCGGTCACTTTTCGTAATTTTATGGCTAACAACATACAAATTTTTTTATAGCAAAGGAACGATCTGGAGGTGAAGGGGTTAAGCTCCTCCTCCAACACTCTGAACTCCAGTTTTAAATATTTCGGACTTTTAACTTATCTTCTCGTTCTTGGCTGAATACTTATCACATTTTCCAGCCTGTTACCTAAGTTGCTCCCTCGCTGTGTTTTGATTGCCTGTTGGATGAGCTGCCTGGATTATTGTCGCATTTTTCAAGATAATTAGCAAAGTATTAGGCTAAATGAACTCGCCGGTGCAGTGAGGTGATAAAGTTTCCCGGTTTTTGTTACTCTTTTTTTTTTCTCTCTCTTCTCTTTCTCTCTCTCTCTCTCTCTCTCCTCTCTCTTCTCTCTCTCTCCTCTCTCTCTCCCTCTCTCTCTCCTCTCTCTCTCTCTCTCTCTCTCTCTCTCCCTTCCTCCTCTCTCATCTCATCTCTCTCTCTCTCCTTCTCTCGTCTCATCCTCCTCTCCTCTCTTCTTCTCTCTCTCTCTCTCTCTCTCTCTCTCTCTCTCTCTCTCTTTTATTGATATCTGTCGAAGTAAGTTGTCTCCATATGCACGTGAAGCCTATTTTTTCCTCTTCACACACACACACACACACACACACACACACACACCACACACGACACCACCACCACACACACACACCACACCACAACCCACCACACCCAATCACCCACCACCCACCCACACCCACCCACCCCCACCCACCCAGCCCACCCCCCCACCTCAACACCACCTCACCCACCCTCCACCCACCCACCCACCACTCACCCACACACACACACCACACACACACCACCCACACACACTACCACACACACACACCACCACACACAGCATCACACACACACACACACACAGGCCTGAAGTGCATTATGGGAATCTCGTGTGGATTAGGAGAGGAGATGGTGCGGCCAATTTGCACAGTACTTAGGCCCAGTTTGCAAGAAGGTCTTATCGTGCTCCCTATAGGGTCCCGGCGTGAAAATGCCCGACACCTCTGGTTTCAGAACAGCGCCATTTCATCCCCATCGTGGGCCCCCATCGGGCAAAAATTGTCCGGCGGTAAACCCCCCACCGACGAGATGATCGATTTAGCATCATATATTATTAAAAACTTCCCTTGAACATAAATAAATCAACATATTCAATATGTGACACATTTCTGATGAAAAGTCAAACGCGGTTACAAGCCTAAAAGGCAGCAATTCATATTTCAGTTGGTTCTGGTAGTCTCGTTGAAAGAATCAATCAAGACAGTCAACAATCACAATTTCCACGGGTTCCCCCGTTTTTGCCGGAGGTTTTTTACCTTTTTCCC
>JACEEZ010024127.1:0-5000 GCA_016584305.1 Chionoecetes opilio
AACCACACCCCCACAACACCACCCAAAACACACACACACACACACACACCCCCCAAAACCCAAACCCCCACAACAACCACACACACACACAAAACCAAACCCACGCACACACACACACACACATTATTCGCTTGGATTAGATTCTCTTTTTTTGTCAAATTATTATTACTACCATCATTATCATTATTTTGTCATTGCTATCATTATTATTATCATTATTATTATTATTATTATTATTATCATTATTGTATTTCTTATGAAACTTACGATACATTTTTTTTCAAAGTGAACTCGTGTGTGGAAAATTTTGTGTGTACATTCTGGAAACGCACACATGAACGTTTTTCTATGTGTGTTTTTAGCTTCCTTATGTAAACGTTGATCTCCATACAAACGTTTTTTTCCCCAGCGTGTGTAACTAGAAACGCACACATGAACGTTTTTCTATGTGTGTTTTTAGCTTCCTTATGTAAACGTTGATCTCCATACAAACGTTTTTTTCCCCAGCGTATGTAACTAGAAACGCACACATGAACGTTTTTTTATGTATTTTTTTTTCTTCCGTGAACGTTTTCATGTGTAGTACTTATTGAAACGTTTTTGAGTATGTGTGTGTGTACTTACATGTGCGTTTTTGTTACAGAAACGTTCACAGGCTTGACTTACGTACATGAACGTTTTTTCAGTGGGGATGGAAACGTTCATACATTTACAGGAACGTTTTTTATAGTGAAGAGTGAGAGAAAGAAGAAATAGAAATAAATAAAAAATAAAGAAAGAAAGAAAGAAAGAAAAAAAAAAAAAAAAAAGAAAAAAGAAAGAAAAAAAGAAAGAAAAAAAGAAAAAAAGAAAGAAAAAAAGAAAAAAAGAAAGAAAAAAGAAAAAAAAAAAAAAAAGAAAGGAAAAAAAATAGAAAAAAAGAAAAAAAAAAAAGAAAAAAGAAAAAAAATAAAAAAAAATAAAAGGAAAAAAGAAAAAGAGAAAAAAAAGAGTAAAAAAAGAAAAAAAGAGAAAAAAAAAGGAAAAAAAAAAAAAAGAGAAAAAGAGAGAATAAAACAAGAAAAAAAAGCTCAAAAGAAAGAAAAAAAAAAGAAAAAGAACAAAAAGAGAATACATAAAAAAAAAAAAATTTAAAGGAAAAAAAAAACTGAAAAACAACTTTAAATTAAATAAAAAAAAAAAAAGAAAAAAAGAAAAGAAAGAAAAAAACAATGACAAATTGAACTCCCCAAAAAACAAAAAACCAAAAAAGTGAAACAAAAAAAAAAAATAAAAACAGAAAACAAAAAGAGAGAGAGAGAGAAGAGAGAGAGAGAGAGGAGAGAGAAGAGAGAGAGAGAGAAAAAAAAAAAAGAAGGAAGAAAAAAAAGGGGGGAAAAGAAAAGAAAGGAAAAGAGAGAGAGAGAGAGGAAGAGAGAGAGAAGGGGGAAGAGAAAAAGAATATTTTTTATCAAAACAAGAAAAAAAAAAAATAAAAAAACTTAAAATAAAAAAAAACAAAAGAAAAGGCACAGAGAGAGGAAGAAAAGAAAGAGAAGGAGAAAAGGGGGGAGGAGAGAAGAAAGGAAAAAACCCACTCCCCATATCACACCCCAAAATGCAGATGGTACAACCCCCCCCCCTTATTTAAAACCAACCCGACCTCCCCTCCCACCCATACCGCGCCCACCAAAGGGCCATGGGGCACCTAGGGGCCATGGGGCTTTGGGAGGGGGGGCAGGGGGGTCCATGGGGCACGTCAACCCCCCTCAAAACAGACCCATTCACCCCCATCCTTACCCTCAAATTTTTCGTCCCAAAGAGAGAACTCAAACAATGGGTACTTTTTGCTGCTCAATTCCTACCCCTGCTTGTTATTTGACCCCTGTGACCTCCCAGGGGCAAGGAGATGACCTCAGGGTGGTTGGAGGTCAGGAGGGGAGAGGTGGGGGTGGTGGAGGGGCTAGGTGGAGGTATTTTCCCATGTGGAGTAGCAGGGAGAGTAGAAATAGCAGACGATATCAAGTTTGGCGGGAAAGTTCCAATTTTCTGGACTCTTGTTATCAGTACAGGAGGAAGGATGGAGGAGGAGGAGGAGGAGGAGGAGGAGGAGGAGGAGGGAGGCAACAGCTGTATGATCTTCCCTCTCATCCTCAACTCCTTCCTCCTCCTCCTCCTCTTCCTGCTCCTCCTCCTCCTCCTCCTTCTTCCCAACCCCCTCCTCTTCTCCCTCTACACGAAGGAGAGGGCAAATTATTACCCCCCACTAACACTAACATACAGAAACCCCCTCCCCCCCTCCTCCCCCTCCTCCCCCACACAGATCAATACCACCCCCACCACCCCCACCACCCCCACCACCACCTCAACCACCCCCACCTCCCCTACTACTACCACATACCTACCACCACTACTACTACTACTGCTACTACAAAACCCCTACTTAAATCTACTAGTGCTACCCCTTACTACTATTTTCCAGGGGGAGGGGGAGGGGGGGTGCCTGTCCCCCCTTCTTTCCACCCCCCCACGAATCAAAATTTCAGTAACGATGAGTTTAATGGAAAAGTTAAATTTGGAATGGCAGTCCCGTCTCAGTGGTCAAAATACTCCCCTTCTTCTTCCTCCTCCTCTTTCACGCCCCCTCTTCCTCCTCCTCCTCCTCCTCCTCTCTTCCCTCCTCCTCTTCCTCCTCCTACTCTTCCTATCCTCGCTCTCCTCCTCATTATCCTTCTCTTCATTCGTTTCATAGTTAATTTGTGTGTGTGTGTGTGTGTGTGTGCGTGTCTGTCTGTTTACTATTTTTCCCTATTCTATCTACCTATCTATCTATTCATCTTTTTATCAATCTACTTATCTATCTACCTATTTATAATTCTATCTACCTATCTATAATTCTATCTATCTATTTATCTATCTACCTTTCTATCCATCAATTTATCTATATATCAATTACCTCTAGAATTAAAAAATGTCAAAATTTTGCTCCTCTCCCCTATTCACCCCCTAAAAAAGACCCCTACCCCCCATAAACCCCCTCAAAAGCCCCCCCTTAGGACCCCGCCCCCCCTAACCCCCCCCCCAAAAAACCTGACCAATGAAATAGCCTCCCCGTAAAAAAGGCAGAAAAAACCGATTCCAATAATGACCAAGTGTGGAATGTAAACAGTGAGCGACAGACGTGTTGTGATTGGTCGCCGCTCGTGTGTGACAGCCAATCAGCGGCCAGCAAAGTGGGTCCGCGCTGTGACGTCACTTTTGATTCCCTAAAGAAAAAGAAATAATTGTTAAAAATGGTAAAAATATGTGTAAAAGATTGTAAATATTTGTGTTGTGAATAAATGAATGAGTAAAAAGTGTGTTGTTTGTGTTTCATTTTCCTTTTTTAATGTTTTTTTCGTGTTCTAAGCCGTGTAAAGTATTATTATTATTGTTATTATTATTATTATTGTTATTGTTGTTGTTGTTGTTGTTGTTGTTTGTTATGAGTAATGCTTTTATATGCGCAAGGGAAAGGTGAGAGAGCAAAAGTTAAGTATTTTTTTCCTCTATAGACAAGAGAGAGAGAAGGCGAAGAGAGAGAAAGAAGAGAGAGAGAGAGAAGAGCGTGAGAGAGAGCGAGAGAGAGATGAGAACTTTTTTATTCTGTTTTATAGGCCTTCTTTAACTAATATCATAGTTCTTATACAATATTGTATATGATCGCCCAGTGTGTTGGGCCGAAGACTCCTATACCAGACCTGTCATTCGCCTTTTTTTTTTAATACAAAATTTTTCTAGGCAGCAGCTAAAGGAGAGAGAGAGAGAGAGAGAGAGAGAGGAGAGAGAAGAGGAGAGAGAGAGAGAGAGAGGAGAGAGAGAGAGAGAGAGAGAAAAAAACTACAAATATGAGCTGAAAAGATTATCCAAAGTAAATTCCAAATACACACACAATACACACCGACCCACACACCACACACACACACACACCCACACCCACACCACACACCACACACACACACAATACACACACCACACACACACACACACCCTTAATTTCATAATATTTTTGGCAATTTTTCTCATCTTTGTACCACTTTTATTATGATTGTATCGAAGATATAGAGAGGAGGAGGAGAGGAGAGGAGAGAGAGAGATAGAGAGAGAGAGATAGAGAGAGAGTATAGAGAGAGAGGAGATGAGAGAGAGAGAGAGAGAGAGAGAGAGAGAGAGAGAGAGAGAGAGAGAGAGAAAGAGAGAGAGAGAGATAAGAGAGAAAGAGAAAGAAAGAAATTGAGCTTTGTGGATTAAAGAAAAAGTTAGAGATATCTTTACGCGTTTCTTAACTTGTTTAGGACTTTGGAAATAAATAACGTCTATATATTTTTTTTTTTTTGGTAATAAGAAAAGGAAAGTATTTTTTTGCCAAGATTAGAAATTAGAAGAAAATTTGTTCAGTGAAAATATAAATCCTTCACAAATTTCCTTGTTTTTTCTTCTTGTTTTCCTGATTTTTTACTATTTTCCTGATTTTTTCCTTAAATATCTACTTTTTTTCATATTTTCTCAATTTCCTTATTTTCCTGCTTTTCTTACTCGAATTTTATTTATTTTCTTGATTGTTTTATTTATTTTCTTGATTGTTTTATTTATTTTCTTGATTGTTTTATTTATTTTCTTGATTGTTTTATTTATTTTCTTGATTGTTTTATTTATTTTCTTGATTGTTTTATTTATTTTCTTGATTGTTTTATTTATTTTCTTGATTGTTTTATTTATTTTCTTGATTGTTTTATTTATTTTCTTGATTGTTTTATTTATTTTCTTGATTGTTTTATTTCTTTTCTTGATTGTTTTATTTACATCTAGATTGTTTTATTTCTTTTCTTGATTGTTTTATTTACATCTTGATTGTTTTATTTATTTTCTTGATTGTTTTATTTACATCTTGATTGTTTTATTTATTTTCTTGATTGTTTTATTTATTTTCTTGATTGTTTTATTTTATTTCTTGATTGTTTTAATTTATTTTCTTGCCTGTT
>JACEEZ010024127.1:12500-15000 GCA_016584305.1 Chionoecetes opilio
GTTGGGTGGTGGTGGTGGTGGTGGTGGTGGTGTGGTGGATACTGTGGTGTGTGGTATGGTGGTGGTGGGTCTTCGGTAAAACAGCTGGTGTGGTGGTAGTGGTGTGGTGGTGGTGGTGTGTGTGGTGGTGGTGGTAGGTGGTGGGGGGGGGGTTGGTGGTGTGGTGGTGGTGTGGTGTGGTGGTTGTGGTGGTGGTGGTGGTGGTAGTGGTGGTAGTGTGTGGTAGTGGTGGTGGTGGTCGTGGTGGTGGTGGTGGTGGTGGTGTGTGGTGGTGGTGGTGGTGGTGGTGGTGGTGGTAGTGGGTGGTGGTGGTGGTGGTAATGTGGTGGTGGTGGTGGCGGGTGGTGGGGTGGTGTGTGGTGGTGGTGGTGGTAGTGGTGGTAGTGGTGGTGTGGTAGTGGGGTGGGGTGGTAGTGGTGGTGGTGCGTGTAGTGGTGGTACAGTGGTGGTGGTGTGTTGGTGGTGGTGGTGGTGGTTGGTGGTGGTGCGGTGGTGGTAAGTGGTGGGTGGTGGTTGTGGTGTGGTGGTGGTGGTCTGTGGTAGGTGGTGGTGGTGGTAGTATGGTGGTGCTGTGAGTGGTGGTAGTCCGGGGGGGTGGTGGTGGTGGTGGTTTATGGTGTAGGTGGTGGTGGTAGTAGTGGTGGTGGTGGTGGGTGGTAGTCGTGTGGTGGTGGTGGTGGTGTTTGTGGTGGTAGTCGTGGTGGTGGTGTTGTGGTGGTGGTGGTGGTGGTGTGTGGTAGTAGTGGTGGTGGTTGTGTTTGGTAGTCTGGTGGTGGTGGTGTCGGTGGTGGTGGTTGGTGTTCCTTGGTGTGGTGTGTATTAAGTAGTGGTGGTGGGGGTGGTGGTGGTGGTAGTATGTGGTGTGGTGTGGTAGTCGTGGTGGTGGTGGTGGTGGTAGTTCGGTGGTGGTGGTTGTGTTGTGGTGTGTGGACTAGTAATATGTTGTCAGAAAAATTCATAAATCTCTGTTTTGTCGACTCATTTGCATATAAACTCCGAACTTATGGATTCAGCTGTTATTATTATCACTATCATCATTATTATTATTGTTATTGTTATTATTATTGCTATTATTATTATTACTATTATTATTCCTATTTTCGTTATTATTACTCTCTTCTCTCTTCTTGTATGTCTATCTATCTATGTCTATCTGTCTGTCTGTGTGTCTGTGTGTCTGTATGTCTGTCTGTGTGTCTGTATATCTATCTGTCTGTCTGTGTGTCTGTATGTCTATCTGTCTGTCTGTGTGTCTGCATGTCTATCTGTCTGTCTGTGTGTCTGCATGTCTATCTGTCTGTCTGTGTGTCTGTATGTCTGTATGTCTGTCTGTATATACACTCTGTCTGTCTTGTGTCTGTATGTCTATCTCGTCTGTCTGTGTGTCTGCCTGTCTTCTTCTGTCTGTGTGTCTGGATGTCTGTCTGTATATCTTATCTGTCTGTCTGTGTGCCGTATGTCTATCTGTCTGTCTGTGTGTACTGCATGTCTATCTGTCGTCCGTGGTGTCTGTATGTCTGTCTGTATATCTATCTGTCTGTCTGTGTGTCTGTATGTCTATCTGTCTGTCTGTGTGTCTGCATGTCTATCTGTCTGTCTGTGTGTCTGTATGTCTGTCTGTATATCTATCTGTCTGTCTGTGTGTCTGTATGTCTATCTGTCTGTCTGTGTGTCTGCATGTCTATCTGTCTGTCTGTGTGTCTGTATGCCTGTCTGTATATCTATCTGTCTGTCTGTGTGTCTGTATGTCTAACCGTCTGGTAGGTATATTTATGTACAATGCTGGACACCCAAACTCTTATGTAAGTCATTCTTATCACATTTATGCAGCATTTCGTAATGTACGTATGATCAGCATGCTCAGGGCGGGGACTGCCTAGGCTCCCACGTCCTTTGTGACAACGGCATATCCCTCTCATGGGTGTCTAGGTAGGTCTTAGCACATAGGTGTCTGTATGTACTAAAAAATTGTACTATTGTCCTAATAAATGTATCAAATCAATCCCTCTCTCCTTCCCTCTCTCCTGCCCTCTCTCCTTCCCTCTCTCCTTCCCTCTCTCCTTCTCTCTATCCCTCTCTTCCCTTCCTTCCTTCCTTCTTTCCTTCCTTCACTTCTATTCCATCTTAACCTAACACCCCTTCACCCCCTCTCCTCCCTCTCCCCTTCCACCCTTCCCCTCCCCTTCCCTCCCCTTCCCCTTCCCTTCCCCTCCCCCCAACATTAAGGTCAGAGCCAATCAGCTTGCAGTACGTGAGGGGGGGGTCAGAACGAGGGGTCAAGGGGGGAGGGGGAGGGGAAATAGAGGTAAGGAGTAAGGGAAGGGGGAATCACAGAGAGGTAGGGGGGCAGAGAGAATACAATTTGCAGGGATAGGTATAGAGAGAGAGAGAGACGGAGAGGGGGGTCAAAGAAAGAGAAAAAAGAGAGAGACGAAGAGAGGAGAGAGAGAGACGAGTTATTCTAAGTCCGACTTTATAACAACATCCAATTTTTGTTATT
>JACEEZ010024127.1:20000-55000 GCA_016584305.1 Chionoecetes opilio
GTGTGTGTGTGTGTGTGTGTGTGTGTGGTGTGTGTGCGCGGAGTAAGTTTTTTTCATAATCTATGTAATTATTTCTTTAGTTTTTCCTCATTTTTTCCTATTTTTTCCTTTTTTTATAATAAGGATTTCTATTATTTTTTTTTCCTTTTTTTTCCTTATTTTACAGTCAGGCTTTTTTTTCATACACATTCCATTTTTTTTTTTTTTTTTTTTGGGGGGGGGGGGGGCTTCTATAGAGTGGTCCCCCTTGCCAGTGTGTTTGAGTAAGGAACAATTGAGGTTCTTGGAATAGCACGGCCCCTTGTTGTTCCTAGGACTGACAATGTTGTACCAAAATGTTCCCATCGTTTTTTCCTCTTATTTTTTGAGGGGCTATTTTTTCAATATAATTTTATTTTTTGGATTTGGTTATATAATGATTGTTGCCTTTTTTCTTTTCTTTTTCTTGTTCTTTTCTTCATTTTTTTCTTTTTTTATTATAATTATCATCAATTTCATTTTCATCAATATCATCAATATCTTTCTTCCTCTATCATTATCATCAACCTCCTCCATTTTCTCATCATTATCATCAATTTCTTCCATTTTCTCATAATTATCATCAATTTCCATTTTTATCATTATCATCAATTTCCATTTTTATCATCATCAATTTCCATTTTTATCATTATCAATTTCCATTTTTATCAACATCAATTTCCATTTTTATCATTATCATCAATTTCTTCCATTTTTATCATCATCAATTTCATTTTTATCATTATCATCAATTTCTTCCATTTTTATCATCATCAATTTCCATTTTTATCATTATCATCAATTTCCATTTTTATCATTATCGTCAATTTCCATTTTTTCATATCATCATATTCCATTTTTATCATATCATCAATTTCCATTTTTATCATCATCAATTTCCATTTTTATATTATCTCATTCCATTTTATCATTCATCAATTTCCATTTTTATATTATCTCAATTACCATTTTTATCATTCCATCAATTTCTTCATTTTTTATATGGGTCATTCCATTTTTATCATTAGTGTCAATTCCATTTTTATCATATCATCAATTCCATTTTATGATATCATCAATCCCATTTTTATCATTATCATCAATTTCCATTTTTATTATCATCAATTTCCATTTTTATAGGGTCATCAATTTCCTTTTACATTATCATAATTTCCATTTTATTGATATCAATTGTCATTTTTATCATATCATCAATTTCCTTTTATCATTATCATCAATTTCTTTTTTTCATTATCTCAATTCCATTTTATCATTATCATCAATTTTATTTTATCATTATCATCAATTTCAGTTTTATCAATCATCAATTTCCATTTTTATCATTATCATCAATTTTCATTTTTATCATTATCATCAATTTCCGTTTTTATCATTATCATCAATTTCCATTTTTATCATTATCATCAATTTCCATTTTTATCATTATCATCAATTTTCATTTTTATCATTATCATCAATTTCCATTTGTATCATTATCATCAATTTCCATTTTTATCATTAGCATCAATTTCTTCCATTTTTATCATTATCATCAATTTCTTCCATTTTTATCATTATCATCAATTTCCATTTCTATCATTATCATCAATTTCTTCCATTTTTATCATTATCATCAATTTCCATTTTTATCATTATCATCAATTTCCATTTTTATCATTATCATCAATTTCCATTTTTATCATTATCATCAATTTCCATTTTTATCATTATCATCAATTTCCATTTTTATCATTATCATCAATTTCCATTTTTATCATTATCATCAATTTCCATTTTTATCATTATCATCAATTTCCATTTTTATCATCATCAATTTCCATTTTTATCAACATCAATTTCCATTTTTATCATCATCAATTTCCATTTTTATCATTATCATCAATTTCCATTTTTATCATTATCATCAATTCCCATTTTTATCATTATCATCAATTTCCATTTTTATCATTATCGTCAATTTCCTATTTATTATTATCATCAATTTCTTCCTCTATCATTATCATCAACTTCTTCCATTTTCTCATCATCATCATCATCAATTTCTTCCTATTTATCATCATTAGCATCAACTTCTTCCTCATTTTCATCAACAACTTTCTTTCTCTTCTTGCATATTTTCCCACATATAATTTCATCATCTTTTTTTTTAAATGTTAGAGAACTTGCATATATATATTCCTGTAGGACAAACTATTTCAAAAAATATGAAACTATGCAAATTATTATTCTTTTTAACTTTCCAACTTGAATATGTTACTTACACAATTACGCTAAAACTTTTATTTTACTGTAGTTGGTAACATTTTTTTCAGTTCTTGCATTTTCTAGTTGGTAACATTTTTTTAGTTCTTTCATTTTCTAGTTGGTAACATTTTTTTCAGTTCTTTCATTTTCTAGTTGGTAATATTTTTTCAGTTCTTTCATTTTCTAGTTGGTAACATTTTTTTCAGTTCTTTCATTTTCTAGTTGGTAACATTTTTTTTAGTTCTTTCATTTTCTAGTTGGTAAAAAATTTTTTAGTCTTTCATTTTCTAGTTGGTAACATTTTTTTAGTTTTTCATTTTCTAGTTGGTAACATTTTTTAGTTCTTTCATTTTCTAGTTGGTAATATTTTTTCAGTTCTTTCATTTTCTAGTTGGTAACATTTTTTTCAGTTCTTTCATTTTCTAGTTGGTAACATTTTTTTCAGTTCTTTCATTTTCTAGTTGGTAACATTTTTTTAGTTCTTTCATTTTCTAGTTGGTAACATTTTTTTAGTTCTTTCATTTTCTAGTTGGTAACATTTTTTTCAGTTCTTTCATTTTCTAGTTGGTAACATTTTTTTAGTTCTTTCATTTTCTAGTTGGTAACATTTTTTTAGTTCTTTCATTTTCTAGTTGGTAACATTTTTTTCAGTTCTTTCATTTTCTAGTTGGTAAAAAAAAAATATTTCTTTCATTTTCTAGTTGGTAACATTTTTTTAGTTTTTTCATTTTCTAGTTGGTAACATTTTTTTCAGTTCTTTCATTTTCTAGTTGCTAACATTTTTTTAGTTCTTTCATTTTCTAGTTGGTAACATTTTTTTCAGTTCTTTTTCTAGTGGACATTTTTCAGTCTTTCTTCTAGTTGGTAACATTTTTTTAGTTCTTTCATTTTCTAGTTGGTAACATTTTTTCAGTTCTTTCATTTTCTAGTTGGTAACATTTTTTTCAGTTTCTTCTTACACGTATTAATTTCAAGTGTAGATATCATGTGTTGGCTTTTTTTTTATAATTTATTTGTATATTTTAATGGAAACTCAATTTTAGAACAGCAAAAAGCAATATCACAAAATATGTATATAGTTTTTTTCATAATTTCCGGTTTTTTTTATATCAGTACAAATCTTAAAGTAATCGTCCAGACAACTTTTTTCTTTACATAAGTATATTGAATGTTCATTCAAAATACCTAATCCACAAAAAAATATTCATTACCACGCCTCATTTCCGTAGAAAACACGAGTCTTGTAAAAAGCGCGGGAAAATAATCCGCCCCATGCCAGCCGTAGCGCGTAACTTGCTGATGACGTCACGGGAGTCCGAGTCCGACAAACTGCACCACACAACCTTCCCTCCCCCGACGCCATAACCTTTTCAACACATTTCTCGTGGTCGTATAGGTCGGGAACGGGTGATAAGCTCTCTGGAAAGGCACAGCGTTCTTGCTGCACCCATACAGGATGCAAGTATATGCCATATCGCAAAAAATATATATCAGAAACACCCAAAATTCTTCAAGTACTATATTTATTTCTGTGTTTACGTGCTTCTGGATTACCGCGTGGGGAGGGACTGCCTCGGGTGACGTCACTGAGCCGTGGTGCGTCGTCTGCGAGGCGTGAGGAGCGTTTTGGAAGCTCGGGGAATTTGCAGATTTTGATTGTGGATTATTAAAAACGGGTGACTGGATGCAAAAAGTGACAACATATTGTTGATATACTTGATAATGGCTATATTTTGACTGCATTAAATCAGGAATGCTGAAATATCTGCACGATGACTTTAACACGTCTTAAAATTGATCAGAAAAAATATGAACATTAACAAACACAACAAAAACAGGAAGAATAAATGGAAAAAATAGACGAAACGGATAAGAAATGTTTTTGTATTTCTTCTTCATCATTAATTAAATATATTATAATCAACAAAACATTTATAGAGGAATGAGAAGCAAGGAAGGGAGAAGCGAAACACTGATAAAGATGAAGAGAAGGGGAGAGAGAGAGAGAGAGAGAGAGAGAGAGAGAGAGAGAGAGAGAGAGAGAGAGAGAGAGAGAGAGAGAGAGAGAGAACAAAAAAATATGTAAAGGGGAAACTAATTTATTTGAATATTTACTTGTCATAAGAAATAAGAATCCTGTGATAATAATTAATTTGAGAGAGAGGAGAAGGAGAGAGAGAGAGAGAGAGGAGAGAGGAGAGAGAGAGGAGAGAGGAGGAGGAGGAGAGAGAGAGAGAGAGAGGAGAGGAGAGAGGAGAGAGAGAGAGAGAGGAGGAGAGGAGAGAGAGGAGAGAGAGGAGAGAGAGAGAGAGATTTAATAACGGTGTAAATTCTATTATGGAAAGAGGAAAGTAAGAAAGGAAAGAATAGATGAGAAAATAAAATAATCGTCATCTTTTCCTAATTACTTATTCTATATTCTTAAAAACTACGATGATAATAAGAGAAATGTAATAAACGTGGTGAATAATAGAGAGAGAGAGAGAGAGAGAGAGAGAGAGAGAGAGAGAGAGAGAGAGAGAGAGAGAGAGAGAGAGAGAGAGAGAGAGAGAGAGAGAGAGAGAGAGAGAGAGAGAGAGAGAGAATACAAAATTGTGAATGAGAATAATAAAAAAAATGTATGGAAACGCTTTTTTTAATTCGTTATTATTATTATTATTATTATTATTATTATTATTATTATTATTATTATTATTATTATTGTTATTATTATTATTATTAGTATTAGTATTAGTATTATTATTAGTAGTAGTAGTAGTAGTAGTAGTAGTAGTTGTAGTAGTAGTAGTAGTAGTAGTAGTAGTAGTAGTAGTAGTAGTAGTAGTAGTAGTAGTAGTAGTAGTAGTAGTAGTATTGAACACGTAGAAAAGATAGATACAAAAAAAAAGAGAAGAAAGGAAGGAAGAAAAGAAGGAAGAAAAGGAAGAGGGAAGGAAGGAAAGAAGGAGATAAAGAAGGAAGAGGGGGAATGAGGGATAATCGAGAACATTAATGAAGGAGGGAGAAAGAGGAAAATTTGATGAAATAGGAATAGGAGGAAATAAAGGTAGCAAGATTGTAACGAAGATGGAATGAAAGTTACAATGATAAAAATGGATGAAATGAAATAATTTATGATGATTTGGCCACAAAGGGAGAGGAAAGGAGAGTTAGTGAAGAACATAGATTTAATGAGGGAAATGGATGGTCGTAGAGGAGAAGACTTGGAGGATGGAAGGGCAGGGAAGACATAGACGAACATAGAAGTGCAATATGTGATAGGCGAGTAAGGAGAGCTGGAAAAGGGAAAGTTAATGGATATAATAATATATGATAATGATAATAATAATGATAATAGCGATAGGCCTACTTATAAAGATAATAGTAATAATGGTCATTTTCATAGAATAGTAATAATAATCATGAAAGTGATATTGTTAATTATATAAATAACAATAATATAATAATAGTAGTGATAATAAAATATAATATAATAATAATAATAGTAATAATATAATATAATAATATAATAATAGTCGTGATAATAAAAAATACTCTAGCATAAAAAGTCTGTAGAGTAAGTGAAACGCGGCAAGGCGTCACCGCAGAGTGTTCCCGCCACACACCTCTGTGGCGACGCCCACACCCTCGCAGCGACACTGGGTACACCGAAGGCCCAGCTTCAATACTTATTATCATTAGTTAAATAATTGACACTTGTGCCTTGTTCTCCCTTGCCTGATTACCCCCTAGGTAATTACCCACGCGCCCCCAGGTTAAGGGGGGCGGATTAATATTGGTGGATTACATAGTGAAGACTGGGATTTTATAGAGATTTATGACTAAAGGTAAAGAATGCTTGAATGATGTATACAAGTAAAGATGGGGGCATACGCTAAGGTGTGCGTGGCCTCGGTGCTCATCTCCGTGGCATTAGCCCTTGAGCCTATGGTACCCCGGGACACAGGGCTAGTGTGACATCTGGGTTACCAACCTCGAAAGGAAGGATGAACAGCTGTTTGGGATGGCCGCCGACTGCCCTGGCCGGGATTCGAACCAGGGCCCGCAGATTCGTAGCCAGGCACGCTAGCCACTACACCACGGAGGCGCTTACCGTAGATAACACTAAAGTCGCCAGGACAACGTTTTGCTTTTATTTACAGACGTCTGGTGGCGTTAATACTTACATTTCTACATCCATGATTTCAGGAAAGTTAGAATTAAACTTCGTGGCATTAGATAGCCATAATATAACACAGATGAAGACACAAAATGACACAGACTCTCCAGATAGCCCCATCTGGAGAGTCTGTGTCATTTTGTGTCTTCATCTGTGTCATATTATGGCTATGTGATGCCACGAAGTTTAATTTTTTAATATCTTAATGAATAAATAGAGACCACCGCTAAGGCGTCGTTTACACGGCGCTGCTTTTATTCGCTTTGGACAAGCTTCTTAATTCGCTAGCGAATTCGCTGGTGAAAGCGTTAAAGACGCGCGTCTTTTATTCGCTAGCGACTAAAATCATGAATTCGCAGCGTCTGTTTGACGCTGCGATAAAGTTAAACATGTTCAACTTTACCGCTCGCGCCTAGCGTTTCAGTTTGCAGATGGTGGTGGCTGGAACTCTGAACAACAGCTCCAGGGACTGATAGGAGTCCCCTGTGGCTAAGAAGCGAAGAGTGATCTCTAGTTTGGTCCGGGATGGAACAGCAGGCCGCATCAAAGTGTCCTTCTTTTGTATAAAAGGATGTATCTTCAGCCACAGCTCTTCAAAATTTTCGCCGTCAGCCTCAATACTCTCCGGCATGTAGTTGGGTCCAAGGCCAAGAAAGACTTCTTGGCCTTGGCTGGGTCCTCCAAGGCCAGTTCCTTCAGGAGATTATCTGAGGCCCCCTGAGCCTGCCTCCTGCCTAGCCCACTTTCCTACCCAGACACTTTTTTTTCTTGGCTGTTTTCTCATAACAGAATCACGAATGCTAGCTTGGAGCACCTTGCACAAAGGACAACAGCGGCTCGCAGCACATCCTCCTGCGATGCCATGACGCCTGGGAGCATGGAGGTAGTATGGGTGGAGGCGCCCTGAGCCGCGCGGGTTGAAGCCAGTGAACTGTCAGTCAGCCATCTTGCTGTGGGCTAAGGGAGCCCACAGCTCTACTGCCAAGTAGAGATAAATCATCCCATGGAAATATTTTGAGATTCCTGGGAGTAACGTCGGCCCATTCTAAGGTGCACATAGTAAGGGGTTTCTTTCCCGTTATTATTTTCATGATGAGAATTAAACTGATCTCATAACATGGTGATATCAATATATGTAGGTCTCTCGGGTTTGTGGGTATAAGTTTTGCTACGTTAGGGTGGCACCATGTAGGGAGTACTACAAGACCACCTCGCACACTACCTTCATGGGTGGCACGGTGGCCTCGTTGTTAAAGGTGGGGTGGTGAGGTCAAAGGTGTGAATTGAGTCGGGTAATTACTATAGTGGCGTATCTGTTTAAGGGTGGGCTATGCTTACTCAGGTCAAATCCTTTCTACACGTCCACCCATACTCTCTCAGTCTTCATTTAGTATTGATCTCGTGAGGACAAGTAAAGGCAGGAGTGTCGCGATCCTCATGTGTTCTGCTAGGGTGAAAAGTTGTGTTGCATTTGGCTGCAATGAAAAAGCGAACAAAAAATCTGACCCATCCATCACATTTCACCAGTAAGTTATGCATTTGTTGATTTCTAAAACTATGTTTCAAACAAACGTGCATGTATTTGTTAAACAAAGACAATGACCTTGTTAGAAAAGTGTGATAACTACTGTACCACTGGGCTGGTAGTTGTGTTACTGGTAGTGGTAATAGTGGTGGGGGTGATGTAGCTGTAGTAATAGTGGTGGGGTGATGGAGCTGTAGTAATAGTGGTGGGGGTGATGGAGCTGTAGTAATAGTGGTGGGGGTGATGTAGCTGTAGTAATAGTGGTGGGGGTGATGAGCTGTAGTAATAGTGGTGGGGGTGATGGAGCTTAGTAATAGTGGTGAGGAGTGATGTAGCTGAGTATGTGGTGGCGTGGGTGGAGCTGATAATACGTAATATAGTGTAGGATTGGTTCGTGGGCTATATTAATAGTAATATTCATAGTAATGGGGCATACTATTCTATATTTGCATCCAGACTAGAAGTGGGATTAGCATATACAACAAGTTGCTGATGATACTAAAACAGGTAGAATTATCGGGTCACAGTTTGATGTAGTCGGTTTGCAGGGAGACTTAGATAAGTTAAGCGAGTGGGCAGTCAGGCGGCAGATGGAATTTAATATTGACAAGTGTAGCCTAATTAATATTGGTAGAAAATGGTATGAAAAATCATATGTCGGATAATGACCCGGCCAGTAATCATCTAATTTTACTGATCAAGGCTGTAGCTGAGACATATCTGCAGGTGAGATCTAAATACGCAGCCAGGCAGTTCACCGCCAGACATGCATATATTCAATAAAGGGACCCAATATGCAATAATATGCAATAATATGATATGTAATAAATTATATGGGTAGCAGTAACACAGAAGTATAATTTCACACACCGTGATATCATTACGTGCAAACAGTGTAAAAAGTGACAAGAAAGAGTGGGTGTCTCAGTCAGCCAGTGCGTGACATTGTCCACAACAGTGTGGCGGACGGGGGAGAAAAATGGCTTCACCAAACAACACAGGCCGCGCGGCTGAGGGCGCCTCCATTCATACTTCCTCCAAGCCTGGGAGGCGGGGACTGCTCGAAAACGCTAGCGAATTCAAAATTTTTACCAGCATCGTGTAAACGGCTTATCGCTTGCGTCTTTATCAGCTTGAAATTCGCTCTGGGAGAGCGATAAGTTGGCGAGAAAAGAAGCTAGCGTCTAGCGTCAAAAGCAGCGCCGTGTAAACCGGCCTTAAGCCACCAGTGTCGTGCCACCTGTGGCTGCTTCCTGTGTTCTGCTCCGATCATTTGAGTACTTTCAATTTACTTCAATAAAAATGGTAGATATATTACACATATATTACTTTTAAGCCGGATTTTCTCTTCGGAGCCAGGGAACGTGGCCTAAGTTGTTAATATCCGAGTTAAGGTGTGAGTACCACTTACCGTCCTACCACTTCACAGCGAATTAGGAGGTTGGGAATGATACTTGATATTTGATTTTTCTCACAGTATAAAAGTGTTTTTGGTGCTACGACTTCCTTAACCCACAGAGGGCATGATAACCTATAATTAAAACTTATGAGAAATTTCCAAAGGCACCGGTCCGTGGACGAAAACACTAGACTAACAGAACAAACATTCTCCCACAAGGAAGGAGTGAATGATCAAATGATCTATTCACTCTTAACAACTACAACAAAAAAGCTTAATCCAGACTAAGTGCCCTGTGGCTGAAGATTACATAGCCATGGTCTGTAGGCCTAACGTAGTGTGCGTTACATGAGTACTGTGCTATGGCATATGCAGGGTGTGGGGTGTATGGTCTTTAAGGATGAGCGTTTTGGATCTGTAGGTGAAGAGGGGCTTGATTTAGGGGACGAACCAAAAGATGCTGGGTAAGGACGCCAGTCAGGCTCCTTCTGTCTCTTCCCGCCTCTGTTTTCCCTCCAGCAGATTACGCCCCCAGCTGTTCTCCACGGTGCGACCCCGTAGGAGCTCGACCCGCTAACTTTAAAAACATGACTTCTTTTATCTTCTACCTTCAATCCCTCTTCCCAGAAATTGTACAGAGCCCTATGCGTGCACTTTCCACAACCTCGGCCATCAATCAGGCCTCACAACTCCTCTGCTTACACCTATCTGATAGAACTGGATAAAATATGAGCTTCTATGTGAGTAAAAACATTCATTCTTTGCGATCTTCCCTCTTATTACGTTAACCCCTGGCACCCGGCATGACAGCTATAAATGAACAAATTACAAAAATAAAACCGAGTGGCGACGCTGGTAACGGGCTACACTAAGATCGCCAGCGTGTTTATTTATGTTCTGAGTGTCCTCCCGCCGTCGTCGTCGCCCGAAAAAAAACGAGTAGGGAAATTTGAAACGGTATATACTTGCAGATACAAAGCATAAAACAACGCTGAAACAGGGTAGATTATACGGTCATGATATAAACTACTGTGTATCATCTTCAGTGGCACATACACATCAGTAGTGATGCTATCATTCGTAATATATGGCGTCTGGCGACAGTAGTGCAAGTGGCGACTATAGTGTTATCTACGGTAGTGGTATGGTATTGTTACGAAGGCAGGGAGTGCCTTCATCAGGGTGACGTCATTCGCGCCGAGGATTCCTATTGGCCGCGGCATGGTGGCCACTGAACGGTGATTGGCTGGCTGGTGGGCGCCGTGACAAAGGAAACAGAGGGGTGCCGCGCGGCATCCCCGGGGCAGTCAGAAGAGAGACGGGGAGAGAGGGAGACGCCCGCCGGGGAAGAGACGCCAGGAGCAGGGAACAGAGGGGGAACTGCGGTGCCCAGTTTAGTTTTGTAGACTCCTGGGGCCGTAATTACCTCAGGGTCAGGCGAGCCAAGGATAGAGGAAGTTTCCTGTGGTTTGAGGCGCCTTTGGAGGTGACAGCTGGACTGTTCCTGCTGGTGTAACCCCGGTGTGAGGTAAGGTGGCGTCTCCCGCGGAAGGTGACGTCTCCCGTGGCACTGTGTTGCGCCTGTGACGGCCGCTGTGTGTTATGGCGAGGCGGCCACAGTGATGTAGTGCCTGTGGGTGGCACTGTGGTGTGAGGTAAGGTGGCGTCTCCCGCGGAAGGTGACGTCTCCTGTGGCACTGTGTTGCGCCTGTGACGGCCGCTGTGTGTTGTGGCGCCTGACGAGGCGGCCACGGTGGTGTAGTGCCTGTGGGTGGCACTGTGGTGTGCCTGTGGGTGGCACTGTGGTGTGTCGCTGTGGGTTGTGGCACCTGACGAGGCGGCCACAGTGGTGTAGTGCCTGTGGGTGGCACTGTGGTGTGCCTGTGGGTGGCACTGTGGTGTGCCTGTGGGTGGCACTGTGGTGCGTCGTGGTGGGTTGTGGCGCCTGACGAGGCGGCCACTGTGGTGTGCCTGTGAGAGGTACTGGGGTTGTGACTGTAGGAGCGCCTCCTGCGACGCCCGAGGAAGAGGCCGGGGGTGTTGTTAGCGTGTGTTGTAGTGTCTAGGAGTTGTAGATTTGTAGTGAGTGACCTTGAAACTTGTACTGTGTGTTACTTCAATATAACACCGTGAAAGGACCCCTTGTGTTTGCCTAAACCCTTCCCCACTGAGTGTGTGAACAGCCAAAGAAGGGGAACCCAGCCTGGTAAGTCCTCAATTCCTAGCACGAGCCCTGTTTACGTGCTACGTGTCCCCCCTCTGTCTTAAGCACCTGCCTGCTTCCCTGCATCTCAAGAGAGCAGCCCGGAGCAGGTGTAGAGGAGCCTAGCTGAGGACAGCCTTAGGGGGACGTTCGTTGCAGTATGGTAGTAGATAAATCAAATACTTGAAATAAATAACATCTAACTGTACTATTGATTTTCTATGATGTTTTAATATTTAACAGTTATTGGGGAATTCATACTTTTTAACGTGGTCATAAGAATATATATGATAGCTAGTACAAACTAATACGAAACATGAATTGAATTGTACAAATAATGACATAAAATGATGATAAACGAAACATAAAGCATGTCAAATAAGATAAGACATTGGAACGGTTAGATAGGAGAATGGTCGCCAGTGTAGCATCAAGCTCAGGCTCGAGATCGCGGCCGCCAGTCAGCTGTGCGGGGAAGTGTTGGACCTGCACGCCTGTCCCTGCCCGCCCCTCACACACTTGTACACACCTGTCCCGCCGCACAGGTGTCATGGCGGCCTGTCTGCGCTCCCTGCGGCTGGGGGTGATGCCCCTGGTGCCCGGGGGGGCGGGGGGAAAAGCCGCTACTCTGGGGGGCAAGGCGACACACCGGGGCAAACAGGTAGCCGTGTGTGTGTTTATGTTTACGTGTATTCATCTAGTTGTATTCATCTAGTTGATTCATCTAGTTGTATTTTACAGGGCCTGAGCAACGCTCGTGTGGCCCCGTCTCCATATCAACATTTTTATCATTCCTGCTTAGTGGTTAGTGTTGGGGGAAGCCACCACCCCGGGAGGCGGGTCACAAACCCCGGCTAACACCCGGTACCCATTCACTGCTGGGTGGACAGGGGCTCGGGTTTTAAGGAAACAACCCATCTGTTTCCGCTCCGCCCGGGGATCGAACCCGGGACTTCTCGGTTGTGAACCGAGCGTGCTTCCCCTACACTACGGAGTACCCGTGTGTGTGTATGTGTGTTTATGTTTACGTGTGTGTGTGTGTATGTGTGTTTGTTTACGTGTGTGCGTGTGTATGTGTGTGTATGTTTACGTGTGTGTGATAGGTATGTGTGGTACTTGGAACTCTCGCCGCCGTCGATGAGTGTTCCAATTTTTCACGTCGACGAGTGTTCCAATTTTTCACGTCGACGAGTGTTCCAATTTTTCACGTCGACGAGTGTTCCAATTTTTCACGTCGACGAGTGTTCCAATTTTTCACGTCGACGAGTGTTCCAATTTTTCACGTCGACGAGTGTTCCAATTTTGGTAATATTTGGGTAGTGGGCATTGACCGCTTTGGAGGCGAGCCTTGGTTTTGCTGCACAGTGTTATAATGGACGAGAGTTTCACGTTCGCTACAGACCTTATTACTCACGTTTTCTGTAATTTATTTTGCTCAGTATACAGGAAGAAAGGAAGGAAGGAATTAGCTGGAGTAAAGAGAATATGTGTGTGTGTGTGTGTGAGAGAGAGAGAGAGAGAGAGAGAGAGAGAGAGAGAGAGATAGATAGATAGAGAGAGAGAGAGAGAGAGAGAGAAGTTAACACACATTTCTCTCTCTCTTTCTCTCTATACCACACTGGAAGGAAGATGTCCACTACTACTCTACTTGCCCTCAATATACATAAATGATATATATATTAAATTATCCTTTTGTTGTCTATAATGCAGACAGACACACCCTTCCTCCATCAAACTATTTCGACACTGACCCACGGAGGCATGCGACCTAGGATATTTCTGGTGGATCAGGGAATTCACACCTCGCAGGTAGCCAATCATAGCAGCTGCAATTAGCGGTACATTTTTACGATGGCACCAAACTTCCCTACACAATTGGGAGCATGGTTTTTGTTTACCTTATTGTATTCTAAGAGACATTTTATCTTTGAGCCTTCCGTCGCAAATCAATAGTTTCGGAGACATAGAACATTTTAGGTGGAGGGAGAAATATGTCTCCTTGTTTACAAAATGCCTCCCTCTTCCTCTTCTTGTGACCTGCATCGCTTACCTTACCTTACCTAACCTTACCTAACCTAACCTAACCTGAACCTAACCTTACCTAACCTTACCTAACCTTTAACCTCCTAACTGGGTCCAATAATAAAAAAAAGTTGGATCACCTGAAGATCCGTCACCCCAGAATGTCCACCTGAAGATCCGTCACCCCAGGATATCCCACCTGAAGAACCGTCACCCCAGCCCACAGTGAATGTAATTTATAAAATGATGATAACAAATAACAAACCACTTTGTGTTATGCATCTTGGAGAAACGCATCTTCTGAAATTCGAGAACGGGCAAAACAAGATCCAATTCTTATAGACTTAGTGGCTTTGTATACTTTAGGGATTCTTTTGTTTGGCATTTCCACAGAAAACCATCCTTCAATCAGGAGTATTTTGTCCAATTCATCCAGTTATCACAAGTATCACACTTAACTTCACGCTTTAAAAGTCTGTTTTGTTGAAGCCACCGAATAGCTATAGTGGAATCATCCACACAACAGTGGCAGGACGCTAGGGTGTGGAAGGTATTGCGTGCCAGGCTCCACTCACTCCTAGGACTTATATTTTTTAGTCAACTTATTTTTTATAGTCCTCCTACCTGACTGGAGGGTCCGACCCCCCTTTTACGGATTTGCCGCCCCCTTAGGGAAGGATGTCGTTCAAGGGGCTGGAATATTATTTAATATATATTATATAATTATGTGGAAATTACCACGGACAACCCTCCAATTGGTGGAGTGGGATTTGTATCCCCCCCCCCGTGAGGGAAATTGTCACCTTATCATAGTGTGAGCGTAGGTAATATATATTTTTAATATAATGGTGATGGGTGGAAATTAAGGTAAATTAAGTAAATGCTAAGTATTGGGATATGATAAATGAACATTCCCAGTGGTGTTAAACATTTGCACCTTGTATTAGCATCTTCATTTGAAATAGCTGGTCATTGGCCTGCGATTTTTTAATATTGAGCTTTTTTAATATTGAGTTTTTTTAATATTGAGTTTTTTTAATGTTGAGCTTTTTTAATATTGACTATTTGTAATATTGAATTTTTTTAATATTGAGGTTTTTTTAATATTGAGGTTTTTTTAATATTGAGTTTTTTTTAATATTGAGTTTTTTTAATATTGAGTTTTTTTGATATTGAGTTTTTTTAATATTGAGTTTTTTTAATATTAAGTTTTTTTAATGTTGAGTTTTTTTAATATTGAGTTTTTTAATATTGAGTTTTTTTAATAATGAGTTTTTTAATATTGACTTTTTTTAATATTGAGTTTTTTAATGTTGAGTTTTTTTAATATTGAGTTTTTTTAATATTGAGTTTTTTAATATTGACTTTTTTTTTATATTGAGTTTTTTTTAGTATTGACTTTTTTAATAATGAGTTTTTTAATATTGACTTTTTTAATAGTGAGTTTTTTTAATAGACTTTTTTAATAATGAGTTTTTAATATTGAGTTTTTTTAATATTGACTATTTGTAATATTGCTTTTGTTTAATATTGACTTTTTTTAATATTGAGCTCTTTTAATATTGAGCTCTTTTAATATTGAGCTCTTTTAATATTGAGTTTTTTTAATATTGAGTTTTTTTAATATTGAGCTCTTTTAATAATGAACTTTTTTAATATTGAGCTCTTTTAATATTGAGCTCTTTTAATATTGAGCTTTTTTAAACAAAAAATAATAAACAATATTTGGAAGATATTGAAAATTTGGACAATCTGATGTTAAACAGAGAGCTGACTTCGTTCTATGGCTATGCTATGTTATGCCGCTACTACCTCCACCTCTCCCTGGTTTCAGTGTGGTGTTCAGACAGCTGCCACTTTACACCAGAGTAGCAGCACACTCAAGGCCACCCCAGCACCCCTACACAACAACAACAACAGCAACAGAAGGTGGAGGGTGAGGTGGAGGCAGCGGCAGGGTGGATGGCGAGCTCCCTGTTGCCACTCCACAGTTTTGATCCACTTGGCTTTACTCTCTGTCCCGCCGCACACACGCTGGACGATATTGAGGTGTGTATTTACCTAGTTGTATTTACCTAGTTGTATTTACCTAGTTGTAACATACAGGAAAAGCGTTATGCTCGTACTGTCCCGTCTCCAAATCTACTATTATCCAGCTTGCCTTTGAAGTCCTGAATACTTCTTGCATTAATCACTTTTGCATCAAGGTTGTTCCAGGCTTCTAGGCTTCTATACGGGAAGCTGTATTTTTGTATATCCCTCTTGCATGTTGTCCTTTTCAATTTCTTCTCATGACCTCTTGTACTTCTGTCGTCCCACACAAACAGATCATTTCTAGCAATGTTTTCCAGTGTGTGTGTGTGTGTGTGTGTGTGTGTGTGTGTGTGTGTGTGCGCATTCATATACCTACCATAGTTGTATTTTCCAGGGCCTGAGCTACACTGGTATGGCCCCATCTCCATAGCTATATGTTATCATTCATCCTTAGTGGTTAGTGTTGGGGGAAGCCACCACCCCGGAGAGCAGGTCACAAACCCCGGCTAACACCCGGTACCCATTCACTGCTGGGTGGACAGGGGCTCGGGTTTTAAGGAGATCGCCCGTCTGTCTCCGCTCCGCCCGTGGGATCGAACCCGGGACTTCTCGGTTGTGAAGCGACGTGCTAACCACTACGCTATGGAGTACGTGTGTGTGTGTGTGTGTGTGTGTGAAATATTGATGTTTAGTCTGAATGAATTGCGGAAATGAACGTGAAATTGATACTTAGAACTCAAATGCTTTTCAAATGAAGAAACTCAAATATTCTGGGATATGTTTTGTGTGTGGAATAGTTATAATATTGATGGTTAGTCTAAGTGGCCTGTTGAAGCACACACGCAAGTAGAAATTTAAATGCGGAGAAATGCAAAAATAACACTCAAGTATACTGGGAAATTATTGGTATGTGTGTGTGTGTGTGTGTGTGTGTGTGTGTGTGTGTGTGTGTGAGAATTAGTGGGAATATTGACGCCTAACTATAACTAATGCAGAGGGAAACATGAAAATATGATGATGATACATGAAAAGGGGAACCAGAATATGCCCATCAAAAAAGCTTACAATTACCCTGTGAAAGGTTTGTGTGTGTGGGTGTAGGTGTGGGTGGGTGGGTGGGTGGGTGTGGGTGTGTGTGTGGGTGTGGGTGGGTGGGTGTGGTGTGTGTGTGTGTGGGTGGGTTTTGCATCTCAAAGGCATATTAATTAATGTAAATATTGATGTGTTGCCTTGATGAGTTCCAGAAACGCACATGAAAGGGTAAATTTAAATACAAATTTTTAACGCAAAAAGCCACTGGTGCTCCAAACAAGGCACACAAATACACGGGGAATTATGTGTGTCATTCACCCAGGGTCTTGTCCATGCGAGTCAGACTTGCGATCGCCAGTTTCACCCTCCCGTAGCGAACTTGGAGCTCATTATTACCGATCTTTGGGTAATGGTGGGCGCTCACACACCACACACACCCAAACCCCACCTACACACACACACACCCAAACCCCACCTACACACACACACACCCAAACCCCACCTACACACACACACACACCCAAACCCCACCTACACACACACACACACTTCATTTTCAGGTGCAAACAAAAACACACTCTAAAATATATACCTATATATCAAGTACAGGGAGGTCCCGTTATACGAGCATTCGGTATACGAGATGTGTAAATTAGGGTCTATTTTCAATGTACGAGATCGAAAATCCAATGATACGACATTCAAACTGGGGTGAGTCAAATTACCAAGTTCAAAATGCGCGCCCTACCACTCCCGGGCTGGACAAAGGGGGATTTGGTTGACCCCAGTGAGGTCACCCCTAGCAAGGCGTGACCTGAAGGGTAATTAAGCATATGGCGCGGCTTGACCTTTAGGGGTAATTAGCAGGTGTGCGGCCCCAACCTTGGGACTGCAGTCTGGTCACCCCTAGCAAGCGTGACCTGAAGGGTAATTAAGCATATAGCGCGGCCTGACCTTTAGGGGTAATTAGCAGGTGTGCGGCCCCAACCTTGGGACCGCTACACTACCTTCTCTTGTATCACGCGGCGTCCCCTACATTACAACGTCTTTTTTGCTTGTTATGCATGTTTTATGTTTAATTAATGTGCAGTTATGTTATTGTGTGTGCTATTTTCTCTTTCAGAATGATTTTTCTACAGAATAGGTAGTACAGTGTGGGTAATATAGACGCTGTGTGTTTGTTGTGTTTGCTATAGTTTATTTTTAGCTTGAAAAACGTCTTTTTTTTTTCTTCTTTTTTAATTGATGGTCCTGGAACCAAACCTATATTTTACCATTAGTTATGTGTTTCGTTATACCAGATTTCGCTTTACGAGTATGCCAGGTGGAACCTAACTGCTCGTATCCTCGGGACCTCCCTGTATAGGCGTCCAGCCTCTGGGCCTTTGCTTTGGGTCAGTTCTTGCGGCTGGAACGTGACAGTGAGCCACGTTCCAGCCAATTAGCTCATTACGTGAATTACTCATTAAGGGCTTGTTCTATGCAAACAGTTTGTTGTACAGACCCCCGTTGATTTTGACAGCACTACTTGCATGTCAAATGTCAGCTCAATCCGACAATAATTAGGAGTAGTTATTCACTTTTTGGCTTAAACTTGGTGCCCCGGGTCTTAGGGTAATTCCAATGATCTGAAACAGGATAAATGCCAGTGGTCGCTGGCAGTTTTAACTCAAAGGTTGGTCTACTGTGTTTTGGCTCCGCGACTAATATTTTTCATTAATTAATTTCGCGATAAACATTGATGCACCGCATCTGAATACCAAAAAATATAGTTCTTCTGTTGTTCTACTAATTATATGGATGACATGCATTACCATGGAACGTTCTATAATAGCAATTTAATGCAAATTACTCGCCTCGAGTAGCAAAGCTTAATATATTTTTTACATGTATATTGTGGCATGTTTTATTGGGGGCGATGTTCACACTGTTTTCTAAGACAGTACTGCTGCGTCTGGCAAACGCTTGTCAAAATACAATAAGCAATGCCTTGGAAAAACGAAGAATAAAGTGCCAAAATCGGCTTGTTGCTGCGACAATGTAGGTTATAATTGTGGAGGTGACATGGCGCGGCGGGGAGTGGTGGCGGGGAGATTGTGGCGGGGAGATTGAATCAAAACATTGCCACTTCACGCGTCGACTCATTGCACTTCCAGGCTTTCTATCTGATTGATACACAATAATAACAGGAAAATATGACTGCCTAGGTATAGATAACTTCTAAACATTCGTTATTGACTATATAATATCATAGAGTAACATTTCCATCGCCTCCTCAACTATAACCTGCTTGGTTATTTGGTTATATACAATGTTTTACAGAATCAGGCTTCTATACAATATACATAGAGAAGAAAATCGTTCTTAATATTATACTTTTGTGTTTTAAGTGCAGTGGAATAAGCCCAGATTTTGTTTTACAGTAGACCAACTTATTATCAAAAAGGTGAGTTCAAACTGCCAACGCCCCCTGGCATTTTTGAGTTCCCGATCTCTCTTAATTAAGTTACTAAAAAAAAAAAAAAAAAAAAAAAATATTTCCAGGTGCAGACCAAAACACACTTACAAAAAAAAATCAAGATACTTATAAAAATCCACTTTATTTCCAGATACAGACCTTTTTTTTACCCGATCAGACCATTTCTTTGTCTTTTTTCTCATTTTGATTTTATTCTATATCCTCCTCCTCCTCCTCTCCTCCTCCTCTCCTCTCCTCCTCCTCCTCCTCCTCCTCCTCCTCCTCCTCCTCCTCCTCCTCTTCCTCTTCCTCTTCCTCTTCCTCCTCCTCCTCCTCCTCCTCCCTCCTCCTCCTCCTCCTCCTCTACCTCCTCCTCCTCCTCCTCTTCCTCCTCCTCCTCCTCTTCTTTCTCCTCTTCCTCTTCCTCCTCCTCCTCCTCCTCCTCCTCCTCCTCCCCACAGCTGCCCAAAGACACATACAAAAAAAAAAAAAAATCAAAGATACTAATAAACAACCCATCATTCCAGGTGCAGTGCGGAAACGACAACCTCACCAATGCCGAACCAACAACACCAACAACAACCCCAAACCGCACCACCAGCATTCGCACCTTCCGCCTGCCCCCCAACGCGCTGTGGTACCCCCGTCACAGCACACGCCAGGGGGGGGCGGTCCTCTGCTCCCTAGCGTACAGCCCCATCGAGGCCGAAGTTATAAACAAGGCGGGGAACCTCTGCCATGAACCCCACACCCCCCACGAACCCCATGCCCCCCACCCCCAGGAAGCCCCCTACAACCCCTATCCCCCCCACCCCCAGGAAGCCCCCTATAACCTCTATCCCCCCCACCCCAGGAACAAAACAGGGGTGCAAACAGTAATAACCAGGGAAAATGGGGCTGTACAGGGAAAATACAGGGATAACATTGGGGAAAACAGGGATATAATTGGGGAAAACAGGGATATACTAGGGGCACAAACCAGGGAAAATGGGGGTATTTGTGACATGGGATTGTTTATTCAGAGTATGGGGTTGAGGGATGGGGAGGTGCAGATGTGTGGGGTGCCTCCTGATTCATCCTCCTCCTCCTCCTCCTCCTCCTCCTCCTCGCCCGGGAAGGAAGATGTGAGTGGCAGGCCAGACGCAGAGCAGCTGTCGTATGTTTTTAATAAGCTGGCGGATACGGTATGTATAGTTTTGTGGATTTGTGGATATATAATCTTTTAGTGTTGTTATTGATAGTGTTGGTTATACAGGGAGGTCCCGTTATACAAAACATATACGAGAATCCGACGATACGAGATGTGTAAATTAGGGTCTATTTTCAATATACGAGATCGAAAATCCAATGCTACGACATTCAAACTGGGGTGAGTAAAATTACCAAGTTATTTACTAAAGTAAATTACAAGCTATTTACTAAAATTATAAAGTCATTTACTGACTATATGATTTTACCTAAGGTTGTACGATTATAATCAGTCTGAAAATATGATCATTCTGGTGGCTCGGTACGACAATGTGGCCCACAAAAATTCACAACCCTGGACGATGTACAATGATTCAGATGCGCAGAGGAGTTTGTGGGCAGTGGAGGAGGTCTGCACAGCCCTCCCTTGTCCCTTAAGGCCCCCATCCACGGTGCCATCTGGTCGTACGACCATCGGACAGATCTGGTTGGATCCAACCAGATTGGATCGTGAGTGGTGTGATTTTGGTCTGTCCGACCGACTGACAGCTGGTCGGATGCGACCAAGCAGTGTTTGGTTTTTAGATCCGACAGATCATCCGGTTCAGACCGGATGGCACCGTGTGTGTGCTGATCGTGAGGCCAGCCGTCAGTTTCGCCACTGACAGCGTCGCGAGAGGACTACCAAGATGAATTGTTTCTTTGAAGACAAGCACTTTTGGACATAATTCATCCAATTATATAGAAACTATGAATGTTTGTGGGAAATAAAAAGCAAAGAGTAAATAGACAAGTATAATATAAATGCAACTTATGAAGTATTGGTAGAGAAACTCAAGGAGAGAGATAATCAGGCTAATGTTGAAACAGTCAAAAAGAAATAATAATATGTGAATTATAATTTAAGTGTTCCGGAAATAAATAAAAATAATAACTGTCTCTATGATGTCTGGTGCGAGTGTGGATGATGCTTACGCTCCTTAGCTGTGGTATCAGATTCCATCAAAAGTAATTCGATCCTCGTTGCATAGACCCATCATGAGAACCGCTCTCCGCCGTTTCTATCACCAACTGAACTCTGGTCTTGAGGTGCTGTCAGATCGTTAGTGGGTGGCAGGAAATCCATCGGATCAGATCGTACGACCAATCGTACCGTGGATGGGGGCCTTTACCCACCGTACCCTCTCCAGTGTAGTGTATCACGCGGCGTCCCCAAGAGTACACACAACGTCTTTGTTGCTTGTATGTATTGTGCCTTGGGAGTCCATTTTAGTGATTGGCTGGTTTACTTAATGTGCTTATTGTGACTTATTTGTGCTCTGTCCTACTGTGCTGTCACACTCTTACTTCACTGTGTTTTGTGTGATGGTGCGGTGGTGTGGTGGTGTGGTGGTGCGGTGGTGTGGTATATACAGCCCTATATTTGAGAGTTTGTTGTTTGCTATAGTTTATTTTAGCTTGACAAACTTTTTTTCTTTTTTTTTATTATTATTATTATCATCATATATAATTGATGGGGTCCTGGAACCAAACCTATATTTTACCATTAGTTATGTGTTTCGTTATACCAGATTTCGCTTGACGAGTATATGCCAGGTGGAACTTAACTGCTCGTATCTTCGGGACCTCCCTGTACTGTTGTTGTCATTGTTGTTGTTGTTGATTTTCTTGTTTTCTAATTGTAATAATAATTTTCTCTTTGCCTTATCCTCTTTCTCCTTCCTCCTCTGTTGCTTTGTTCTCCTTCCTCCTTCCTCTGCTGCTTTGTTCTCCTTTCTCCTTCCTCTGCTGCTTTGTTCTCCTTTCTCCTTCTTATTGTCGTCTACTTTCTTTTCTGTATCTTTATCAATGCTAATCTTTTCCCTTTTCTATTTTTTCTAATGTTTCTTTCCTTCCTCCTCCCCCCACAGCTGCCCAAACTCTTCATTCAGCCCCTCGACTACACCATCTACTCCCAGAACATCGTCTTTGAGAACAGAATCAGGGGCATCAGAACAGTGTAAGTACATCCACACACACACACACACACACACACACACACACACACACACACACACACACACACACACACACGCACCGCCTCAATGCCTCGGTGGGTCAGGGCGTCCGGCGTTCGATCCCCAGCCCCGTTCGCTCCCGGGGATTTTTTTCACTAACAAATTCGAGCGGATACTGTCCCCCTTGAGCAATGGGATGGGTGTGTGTGGTGTGTGAGGTCCCAGCATTACCCAAAGATCGGTAATAATGAGCTCCAGGCTAGCACCGGGAGGCTGAAACTGCTGATCGCGAGTCTGACGCGCTTGGACAAGACCCTGGGTGAATGACGTATTCCACATGTACACATAAAAAAACCATACATGAAATTCTCACACATGGAAATAAACCCTGACATTTATGAACACTCAAGGTTTTTTTTGTTTTTTTTGTTTTTGTTTTTCTCCCAGAGGTCATGAAATTCTCACATATGAAGGAAAAAAAACTACCTTTATGGATACTATGTGTGTGTTTATTAATCTTGTGTGCATTTTCCCAGGGGTCTGTTTCCCTACGTGCGTCAGGTGGCCCTGCTGAGGACTGTGGGCCACTTAAAGTTTGCCTACGTGAAGTTTGAGATCCTGAAGATCACCAAACACCCGGAGGAAGGGTGCGTCAAGGTGCGCTGGCGTATCCAGGGGCTGTCCGGCCTGAAGGTGGGTGCGGGGGGAGGGTGGGGCTGTGCGGGGGGGGTGCTGTTAGAGTCATCCATAGTTTCTCATGATCTATATTCCATGCACTTGTATAACACTGATCCATCCATTAAGGGTTCTCTAATCTTTCAGGCGTGGTTCAGGTTTTGAAATGTCAAGTTTTGTGATTTCTCATATTTACTTCTTATTTATTTACAAGAACCAATATTTATACACAAGCTTTAACATTCATCACTTAAGTTTTTATCTATATTTCAGTCACTGTAACACTATAACACACATCCACCAAGTGTTTCTCTATCTTGCAGGCAGTATTTAGGTTTTTATCCACCCACTTAAGTTTTTATCCACCCACTAAGTTTTTATCCACCCACTTAAGTTTTTATCCACCCACTAAGTTTTTATCCACCCACTAAGTTTTTATCCACCCACTAAGTTTTTATCTACCCTCTAAGTTTTTATCCACCCACTAAGTTTTTATCCACCCACTAAGTTTTTATCCACCCACTAAGTTTTTATCCACCCACTAAGTTTTTATCCACCCACTAAGTTTTTATCTACCCACTAAGTTTTTATCTATCCAATCATCTTCCAAACTCTCATCTTTCAGGCATTGTTCAGGTTTTGGAAGATCAAGTTTTGGGACTGGTCGAGTGTTCAGCAGCAGATGGTGAGCTGGTACGACGGATTCTCAACTTTCACCGTGGGCGCAGACGGACTCGTGCACACACACACCGCCGACAGTGTATGTAGGGTGGTGTATTTACCTAGTTGTATTGACCTACCGTAGATAACAGTAAAGTCGCCACCTGCAGTGAAGTCGCCAGGCGCCAAATATTACGAATTATAGCATCACTACTGATTTTTATGTGCCACTGAAGATGTTACACAGTAATTTATATCATGACTGTATAATCTACCCTGTTTCAGCGTTGTTTTATGCTTTGTATCTGCAAATATAACTGTTGCACATTTTGCTTCTCACGTTTTTCTTCGCGCGATGACAGACAGTAAACAATAGCTTTTCGGGCGACAGGACGCAGACTTGCCAGATCTTTCAAACTTTAATAGAATTTATTATCACGTTGGCAGAGGTATTTTTATATATCCAAGCATCTTCCACAGCTAATATATATAGAGACTTGTTTTACTTTACCTCTAATTTCCCTGAATTCCCCAGAGTGGCGACTCAACTGTTGGGTTAAAATACTAGCTGGCGACTTTACTGTAGTAGGTATAGTGAGGTCACCACTCGGCTTTATTTTTGTAATTTGTTCATTTATAGCCCTAATATGACACAGAATAAGACACAAAATGACACAGACTCTCCAGATAGCCCCTTCTAACTTTCCTGAAATCATGGATGTACAAATGTAAGTATTAACGCCACCACACGTCTGTACATAACAAAGAAACGTAGAACTGGCGACTTCACTGTTATCTACGGTAGTTGTAACATACAGGAAAAGCGCTGTGCTCGTACTGTCCCGTCTCCAAATCTACTATTATCGAGGTTGCCTTTGAAGTCCTGAATACTTCTTGCATTAATCACTTCTACATCAAGGTTGTTCCAGGCTTCTATGCTTCTATACGGGAGGCTGTATTTTTTTATGTCCCTTGCATGTTGTCCTTTTCAATTTCTTCTCATGACCTCTTGTACTTCTGTCGTCCCACACAAACAGATCTTCTCTAGCCATGTTTTCCAGACCCATTGATGCTCTATAGTCTATACACTGCTATAAAATCTCCCCTTTCTCTTCTTTTCTCAAGTGTTGGGAGTTTTAGTCTTGAAAGTCTTTCCTCGTATGGTAAATCTCTCAGGCTTGGAGCTATTTTTCTGGCTGCTCTTTGTATTCTCTACCATCACCACTACCACCACTACTACTACCACTACTACTACCACCACTACTACTACCACCACTACTACTACTACTACTACTACCACCACCACTACCACTACTACTACTACTACCACCACCACCACCACCACCACCACCACCACCACCACCACCACCACCACCACCACCACCACCACCACCACCACCACCACTACTACTACCACTACTATTCCCCCACAGATGATGCCGGACGAGGAATCAAAACTAGCTAACAAAAACACCCTGGCAGTCAAGATGGCAACACTGCTAGGCCTCTACCATAGGCCTAACAGGGGCAGCCTAAACACCACCACCACCACCACCCCCTCCACCACCACTACTACTACTGCTGCTACTGCTACAGAGCTACTACAGCGAGATAGAGAGTGTGTTGAGGGCCTTATGCTTCCTCTGGAGAAGATACATTAGGAGGAGGATGGAGTGAGACGGTGAATTAGTTTTTTTGTTGTTTGTGAGAGAGAGAGAGCGAGCGAGTGAGAGAGAGAGAGAGAGAGAGAGAGAGAGAGACAGAGACAGAGACAGAGAATGAATTGTTACCTAAAGCTGTGGCAGGCGTGATATTTTACGGCATCTTTTGGGAAGTTGCTGCCATTTGATGTCCGTCCGTAGTGGTGGCAAAAAGTACGCATGTCGTCGCACGGCGTTTCGGCGACGAGCATCTTCTACTGGCATCTTCAGGGACCCGCGACCAAAGCAAACACAACGGATCGTATAGTGCAAGATTGTATGCGTATGGATCGTGCATGAACACTTCGTCAGGCTGCTATTGGCCTCAATTTGTGTGTTTTGGCACATTATACGTATGCCGAAATATGCAAGATCGGTAATTTCTCTATTTCACTGAAGCGTGTCGTTCGTACAAGTCTTGCGTGGCGTCGGCTCCTCCGAGATGTCAACGAAGATGCCGGTACTGGTGGGAATAGAACGAACGTGTGTGACTTCGCGTTTGCTGCCCAGAGATGTCGGTAACGGGCTTTAAATGGCAGCAAAATATCAAAATATGCCGAAAAATATCCCCGCGTGACTCGGCCTTAACTTTACTTTTGACATGACACTTTTTTCCCTCATAGATCTTTCCATTCCTTCTTTTCCTCCTCTATTCCTTCCTTCCTTCCTTCCTTCCTTCCTTCCTTCCTTCCTTCCTTCCTTCCTTCCTTCCTTCCTTCCTTCCTTCCTTCCTTCCTTCCCCACATCAAAACAGATGCTAATGGAAAAATTTCAGAAACATGTATTGCTAATATTTTATTTTATTTATGTGAAAGAAATGTTAAAATGTATTTATGAATGTATGTGTGTGTGTACGTTCTGCTTGCTTTTTTGGAATCATACGCACACGTGTAGGTAAAACAGCTTAATACGTAGGGAGAGAGAGAGAGAGAGAGAGAGAGAAATACATGCTACATAGGCCTACCAAATTCCTAACTGAATCTTGGTCAGCCTCCTTTAGGGGTTTCCGTGAACGTTTGATAGTCCGGCACAAATCATTAATTAATTTACAAACTACCCTCACTCGATTTCTATCCTTCTCTCTGTACCTTCATCTTAAGTTTCCTTTCAAACCGTTCTATTGCAGGCACTGTAGACGGCCATTGTTATTCTCCAAAGTCTATCACTAGTGGTGTTGCCCAGGGTTCTGTCCTATCACCCACTCTCTTTCTATTACTCATGAAGGCCGCTTTACACGCTGCTGCTAGTCAGGGTGGCAAGGTTGGTAGAGACGTGAGCTCGCAATGTGCAGCGTCCCTGTGCATTCGGTCAGCGGTTCTAGTTCGTGCTGACGTGGTGGCGCTTTGTATAGTCAATAACCTAGTAGTTGGTACTTGCAAAGTGTCTATATAGGATGAAAATCTTATCTTATCTGTTGGTAGTCACGCCGGACACTGCTGCCTTTTGTCATCAGCTTCTTGATCTCCCAGGGCGAATTTCTGGCTGATAAAGTCGCAGGTGATACACTGTTTAGACGTTGCTGGTAAAAAGTGTATGTGTCGCCAGCGTTTTGGAGATAACTGTACTTTGAGCCACTGTTGCACTTTGTATACGGGTTCTTCAAGTGAACGGAAGTGGTATGGGGGCAGTCTCCGATAATCTATTGCAGGAACTAGCATTGCAGGACCCCATTGCATACACGAAAGTATTGAGGTGAGCGTGTGAGAGATTTGAAGAGCTGTGGAAGAAGGTCCATCAACTGATACCCAAGGCCACACTGCTGCGGCCGGGTGCTCCATCCCGGAACAAACTGGAGATCAGTCTTTGCTTCTCAGCCACGGGACCGTCCCATCAGTCCCGGGCGCTGCTGCTCGGAGGTCTTGCCGCAGCGCTTTGTTCATTCCTGCCACGTGTTCTTGGTGCAAATAAACAAATGTTGTCGGGCTGTGTGAAGATGGTCTTCAAACAAAAGTAATACAGGTTGAAGTTCCCAAACTCGGCATCCCAAGACTCGGCAACACCCAAAACTCGGCATCCCAAGACTCGGCAACACCCAAAACTCGGCATCCCAAGACTCGGCAACACCCAAAACTCGGCATCCCAAGACTCGGCAACACCCAAGACTCGGCATCCCAAGACTCGGCAACACCCAAGACTCGGCATCCCAAGACTCGGCAACACCCAAGACTCGGCATCCCAAGACTCGGCAACACCCAAGACTCGGCATCCCAAGACTCGGCAACACCCAAAACTCTGCATCCCAAGACTCGGCAACACCCAAAGCTCGGCATCCCAAGACTCGGCAACACCCAAAACTCGGCTATGGTTTCGGATTTTCCAAAACACGGCAGAACACCCAAAACCCAGCGCGTAGTTGCCGGGTCGGCCGCTAAGTGCCACCACACTAGGCCGCTTGGTTTCTCCCGCCGATTTGTTTGTTGTTATTGTTCAGTGACTGTAGAGTTGTGTACACTGTTATTTTGTGTACTTCTACAGGTCTGTTATTGGTATTATGGCTCCCAAACCATTTTTTTCCCCTTAATATATCTACGTTCTAAATGTCGGAAAATTCCATTACTCGGCTCGGCGCTGGTCCCGAGGTTGCCGAGTTTGGGAACTTCAACCTGTAGTATGAACTATTGGAGGAGTTGTAACATTTCATTCTAGAGATGATGGAAACGCCGGGTACAATTCAATGGTAAGAGGTTAGTTTAAAAAAATTCTTAATACGCAAAAGGTAATTTATCACTCAAAATTCAGTTCAATTCAGCCAGCTATTCACTAGATGCGAGCGTAAAGTTGGACATGTTCAACTTCATCACCGCGACAACTACCGTAGATAACAGTGAAGTCGCCAGTTATCTACGGTATCTACTACTGTTATCTACGGTAGACGCCGCGACTTCACAGTATTAGACACTAGCGTATAAAAGAACGTCTTAACACATTTTTAACAACTAATTCGCTAACACATTAAGAAGCTTGTTCATAGCCTATAAAAGCAGTGCAGTGTAAATGAGGCTTTAATGATCTTCTAAGTCTAACCCAATGTTCTATCTATCCACTCCTACGCTGATGATTCCACCGGGCATTTACCAACGTTGTTAACTAGACGTCCAACTCAACAGTCGGAGGAACAAAAAGACTCGAAAAGGAAAACGAGATGGAGACAAAAAGATAAATCATACTTTCCCCATACAATTTTTTTACGATAATAATATATATCTTCTTTTTTTTCCCTGCCGTCACAGCTAACACTTCCTCTTCCACATATAAACGCCGTCACAGCTAACACTTCCTCTTCCACATATAAACGCCGTCACAGCTAACACTTCCTCCTCCACTCATAAACGCCGTCACAGCTAACACTTCCTCCTCCACACATATAAACGCCGTCATAGCTAACACTTCCTCCTCCACATATAAACGCTGTCACAGCTAACACTCACTCCTCCACTTATAAACTCCGTCACAGCTAACACTTCCTTCTCCACTTATAATCTCCCACTTATAAATGCGTCCTGACACCACTGCTATCTTTCTGTTGTGTATATAGTGTAGATAAAGACAAGGTTATAGTGCACATAGCTGTTATCTGTGCAGAGCCATTACTGTATATAGCCAAGACCACCATAATGATGATTGATGATGGTGAAAATAAAGGAGACGATCCATTTAATTATTTATTTAGTCATATTTATTGCGTCTTGTCAATGTAAATAGGTGTGTCGTATTTATTTATTAATTGACAGGGGGGAGTTCAGTTTGTAATATTTTGTCCTTTATTACTGAATGATTATATTTTTATTTTTATTTCTGCAGGGGCGCACCCAGGATTTTTTTTTCGGGGAGGGCCCAAATTTTTTTCCGCCCGCTAGTCTATCAATCCCGCCAGATTTCTCCCTAGCCTCCGGATTGTATATTTTTCCGCCATCAGCAGATTCCCTTTTCAAGCCTCATTCCTTATTTCTGCTACTGAAACTAGTTGTGGCAGTGTTAGAGGCTTGTCCAAGGCATTACGTGAAGCATAAGTGCCACCAAAGCAAGGCAGTGTTAGAGGCTTGTCCAAGGCATGACGTGAAGCATAAGTGCCACCAAAGCAAGGCAGTGTTAGAGGCTTGTCCAAGGCATGACGTGAAGCATAAGTGCCACCAAAGCAAGGCAGTGTTAGAGGCTTGTCCAAGGCATGACGTGAAGCATAAGTGCCACCAAAGCAAGGCACAGGTTTACAAGGGTACCGTAGATAACAGTATAGTCGCCACCTACCCTAACGTTGCCAGGCGCCATACATTACGAATTATAGCATCACTACTGATTTGTATGTGCCACTGAAGATGATACACAGTAGTTTATATCATGACTGTAATCTACCCTGTTTCAGCGTTGTTTTATGCTTTGTAGCTGCATGTATATATGGTTTCAAATTTCCTTACTATTTTTTTTTTCGGACGACGACGACAGCGGGAGGACACTCAGAACATAAACACTAGATGGCGATCTTAGTGTTGGTCGCCACTCGGGTGATATTTTAGTAATTTGTTCATTTATAGCCATACTATGACACAGATGAAGACACAAAATGACACAGACTCTCCAGATAGCCCCTTCTAACTGTCCTGAAATCATGGATGTAGAAATGTAAGTATTAACGCCACCACACGTCTGTAAATAACAAAGAACGTTGTCCTGGCGACTTTAGTGTTATAGGTAGGTAGGTAGGTAACTCAGCCACAGCGCTAGAACATGTAATATATTTTGAAGCCAATCGAGTGTTAGTGTATTCTGATTTATACAAGGATGGACATTTTTTGGGGGGGTTCTGTCTTTTCTGTCTGTCTGTCCACCCTATGGGATCTTTTTCTGTCACCCATTCATCTACCGTAGATAACAGTAAAGTCGCCAGGACAACTTTTTTTTCTGTTTACAGACGTGTGGTGGCGTTAATAGTTACATTTCTACATCCATGATTTCAGGACAGTTAGAAGGGGCTATCTGGAGAGTCTGTGTCATTTTGTGTCTTCATCTGTGTCATAGTATGGCTATAAATGAACAAATTACTAAAATATCACCAGACTGGCAACCAACAATAAGGTCGCCAATTAGAGTTTATTTACCGAGTGTCCTCCCACTGTCGTCGTCGCGCGGAAAAAAACAGAGTAGTGAAATTTGAAACCGTTTATACTTGCAGCTACAAAGCATAAAACCGCTGAAACAGGGTAGATTATACAGTCATGATATAAACTACTGTGTATCATCTTCAGTGGCACAGACAGATCAGTAGTGATGCTATCATTCGTAATATATGGCGGCTGGTGACAGTAGTGCAGGTGGCGACTATACTGTTATCTAGGGTAGTATCATGTTAACTTTCCTGTCTAGCATATTATTGGTTGTCTAGTATGGTTCCCTTCAATGTCTTCCTTCTTTCCTCCAGTTTTCTTCCCTGTCATCCTCTTCGTCTTTATTTTCTTCCTGTCTTCCTCTTTCTTCCTAACCTTAAATTTTCTTTCAGACTTTTTTTCATAACTTAAACTTTTTCCATCTTGTTGCTGATCTTTGTACTTTCTTGTTTGATAATAGTTGTAATGTTTCGTTAATTGAGTTTTATGAATGGTTTGGTATAATAAATGTTCTTACTATTTCTCTTCGTCTATCTTTTCATGAAGTCTATCTATCTATCTATCTATTTTTATCTATCTTTTCATACTTTATAATTTTTATGTGGTAGTTATTCTCATATTTGCCATCATTATATTTATCATCTTTTCTTCTTCCTCTTCCCTTTCTGTTTTCCTCCTCTTTTTCATCTTTTTCTTTATTTTCCTCATTTTCATCTATTTCTTTATTTTCCTCCTTTTTTCATCTATTTCTTTATTTTTCTCATCTTTTTCATCTATTTCTTTATTTTCCTCATCTTTTTCATCAATTTCTTTATTTGCCTCATCTTTTTCATCTATTTCTTTATTTTCCTCTTTTTCATCTATTTCTTTATTTTCCTCATCTTTTTCATCTATTTCTTTATTTTCCTCATCTTTTTCATCTATTTCTTTATTTTCCTCTTTTTCATCTATTTCTTTATTTTCCTCCTTTTTCATCTATTTCTTTATTTTCCTCATCTTTTTCATCTATTTCTTTATATACATATTTTTCATCTATTTCTTTATTTTCCTCCTCTTTTTCATCAATTTCTTTATTTTCATCTTTTTCATCTATTTCTTTATTTTCCTCATCTTTTTCATCTATTTCTTTATTTTCCTCTTTTTCATCTATTTCTTTATTTTCCTCATCTTTTTCATCTATTTCTTTATTTTCCTCCTTTTTCATCTATTTCTTTATTTTCCTCATCTTTTTCATCTATTTCTTTATATACATATTTTTCATCTATTTCTTTATTTTCCTCATATTTTTCATCTATTTCTTTATTTTCCTCATCTTTTTCATCTATTTCTTTATTTTCCTCATATTTTTCATCTATTTCTTTATTTTCCTCATATTTTTCATCTTTCTTTATTTTCCTTCTTTTTCATCTATTTCTTTATTTTCCTCTTTTTCATCTATTTCTTTATTTTCCTCATATTTTTCATCTATTTCTTTATTTTCCTCTTTTTCATCTATTTCTTTCTTTATTTTCCTCATATTTTTCATCTATTTCTTTATTTTCATCTTTTTCATCTATTTCTTTATTTTCCTCATATTTTTCATCTATTTCTTTATTTACCTCATCTTTTTCATCAATTTCTTTATTTTCCTCCTTTTTTTCATCTATTTCTTTATTTTCCTTCTTTTTTTCATCTATTTCTTTATTTTCCTCATATTTTTCATCTATTTCTTTATTTACATATTTTTCATCTATTTCTTTATTTTCCTCATATTTTTCATCTATTTCTTTATTTTCCTCATATTTTTCATCTATTTCTTTATTTTCCTCATATTTTTCATCTATTTCATTATATACATATTTTTCATCTATTTCTTTATTTTCCTCATATTTTTCATCTATTTCTTTATTTTCCTCATATTTTTCATCTATTTCTTTATTTTCCTCATATTTTTTCATCTATTTCTTTATTTTTCCTCATATTTTTCATCTATTTCTTTATTTCCTCATATTTTTCATCTATTTCTTTTATTTTCCTCATATTTTTCATCTATTTCATTATTTACATATTTTTCATCTATTTCTTTATTTTCCTCATATTTTTCATCTATTTCTTTATTTTCCTCATATTTTTCATCTATTTCTTTATTTTCCTCATATTTTTCATCTATTTCTTTATTTTCCTCATATTTTTCATCTATTTCTTTATTTTCCTCATATTTTTCATCTATTTCTTTATATACATATTTTTCATCTATTTCTTTATTTTCCTCATATTTTTCATCTATTTCTTTATTTTCCTCATTTTTCATCTATTTCTTTATTTTCCTCATATTTTTCATCTATTTCTTTATTTTCCTCATATTTTTCATCTATTTCTTTATTTGCATCTTTTTCATCTATTTCTTTATTTTCCTCAAATTTTTCATGTATTTCTTTATTTTCATATTTTTCATATTTTTCTTTATTTTCCTCATATTTTTCATATTTTTATTTTCCTCATATTTTTCATCTATTTCTTTATTTTCCTCATATTTTTCATCTATTTCTTTATTTTCATCTTTTTCATCTATTTCTTTATTTTCCTCATATTTTTCATCTTTTTATTTTCCTCATATTTTTCATTATTTCTTTATTTTCCTCATATTTTTCATCTATTTATTTATTTTCCTCTTCTCATCTATTTCTTTATTTACATATTTTTCATCTATTTCTTTATTTTCCTCATATTTTTCATCTATTTCTTTATTTTCCTCATATTTTTCATCTATTTCTTTATTTTCCTCATATTTTTCATCTATTTCTTTATTTTCCTCATATTTTTCATCTATTTCTTTATTTTCCTCATATTTTTCATCTATTTCTTTATTTTCCTTATCTTTTTCATCTATTTCTTTATTTTCCTCATATTTTTCATCTATTTCTTTATTTTCCTCATATTTTTCATCTATTTCTTTATTTTCTTTACTGTTTCTAAATGTCTTACTTTTTTTCTCTTTTTCCTTCGTCTCCTTTTTCCTCCTTTTCCTCCCTTTCATCTTTCTTCCTATTTTCTTATTGTCTTTCTTTCTTCTCCTTCCTATTAATTTATTTCTCCTCTTCCTCTCATCTCCCATTTACCAATCAATTTATCCAACTTTTCTACTAATTGAGAGAAAGAAAAAGACAAACACCTTAGGATAAAAAAAAAATAATCCTTCCCAAAAAAAATAATCCTTCCCTTAAAAGCAAACAAGAAAATATCGAAAAAAAATAAAGAAAATAAATATGAAAAAAAATAATTGACGTAACGAAAATAAATAACCATTATAATAAAAAATAAAAAATAACGAATCAGTATATATTTATTTCTACGTCTATAGATATTAAACAGTTAGAGGTTTGGTAAGGGATCCTAGGCAGAGGTATATCCTTATAAGCAATACTCCTTCAATTAATTCAGTCTCTCTCTCTCTCTCTCTCTCTCTCTCTCTCTCTCTCTCTCTCTCTCTCTCTCTCTCTCTCTCTCTCTCTCTCTCTCTCTCTCTCTCTCTCTCTCTCTCTCTCTCTCTCTCTCTCTCTCTCTCTCTCTCTCTCTCTCTCTCTCTCTCTCTCTCTCTCTCAAATTAAGTGAAAAATTTGCCGTATCCTGTATCTAACCGATCTCTCATGACGTCACAGGCATAACACGCATAAATGTTATGTGATACTTTTCAATGTGTTTATGGCTGTATTTATGTTATGTTATGTGTTATGGATTATATAAAGGTAGAGAATGGATGATTATTAGTTATTCTTAATTCCCATAGGACTGATGTATGTCGGAAAAGCATAATAAGCGTCGGGAATGGTGATAAACTTGAACGGGGATGAATGAAAAAAGTAGGTAGAGTAGCCTATAGTACTTGAAGGAAAAAATGTGAGCAAAAAATAATCTGAAATATCACAATTTTATAATGAAATCACGCAATATCCATTAAATAACAGGTTTAGAAATACAGATGAAACAAATTTAATCTTTCCAAACCGTTAAAATATTTCGGGAACGTAAATTATCGCTCAAAAAAAGAAAAATTTGACTACTTATTCTGAAAAGTAATCAAATGTCACAAATTTATAACGAAATACGCAACAACTACATAAAATACAAAGTAATTATATATAGATAAAACATTAACGTATCTTTTTAAGCTATAAGGACAACTTAGGAACATATATTAACGGTCAGAAAAGGTGGAAATAGGAGGAAATAAAATGGTGTATAAGGTAAAAAATCTGATATTATACAAATTTCATAAGGAAATCACGCAATATATATCAAATAACAGGTTTAGATATATAAATTTTATGAGTTACAATCTTTCCAAACCGTCAAAATATTTCGGGAACGTAAATGAACGCTCAAAATAAAGGAAAATTAGACTACTTATTCTGAAACGTAATCAAATATCACAAATTTAGAACGAAATACACAAGAAATACATAAAATACTAAGTAATTATATATAGATAAAACATTAACGTATCTTTTGAAGCTATAATGATAACTTAGAAGCATATATTAACGGTCAGAAAAGGTGAAAATAGGACGAAATAAAGAGTAGAAGTTA
>JACEEZ010024127.1:62500-86017 GCA_016584305.1 Chionoecetes opilio
CCTGACCAAATGTAATGAAAAAATAGTGAAATGAATAAAAAAACCTGACACAATATATGAAGAAAAAAAAAATCGTGAAATGAAATAAAAAAAACTAACCAATATATGAAGAAAAAAATCGTGAAATGAATAAAAAAACCTGACAAATATATGAAGAAAAAATTAGTGAAATGAATAAAAAAACCTGAAATATATGAAGAAAAAATAGTGAATTGGTAAAAAAAAAATTGGTCTATATATTTTTGGGAGTCTCAATATGGCGTCCACTCCTTTGTTTGAAGCCACAAGCCGCCATCTTGGAAGGTCATTCTAAGGGGTTTGTTTACATTCTCTCTGCCATTCTTCTCTCCATCCCTCCATTCTTCCCTCCGTGGAGATGAGTGTGGAGACTACTCTTCCTCCTCTCTCCTCCACTTTATCTCCTCTCTCCTCCACTTTATCTCCTCTCTCCTTCTCTCTTCCCTCATCTCCTCCTCCTCCTCCTCTAACTGTCATCACCACCACCTCCTCCTCCTCCTCCTCTGTTATTGATACTAATACTATAGCTACTTTTCCTTCCTTCTCTCCTCCTCCTCCTCCTCTTCCTTTGCTTCCTCCTCCTTCCTCTTCCTCCTCCTCCTCCTCCTCCTCCTCCTCCTCCAAAAGTCAAGATTACGACCCAATGGAACCACAGACAGTAGTGGATAAAGAAGAGAAAGAGGAAGAAGAAGACAAAAAGAAGAAGAAGAAGAGAAAGGGGATAACTGGAAGAAAGAAGAAATTGATGATGATGATGATGAAGATTTTGACGAATTTGATTTTGTCCACACGGGAAGAAAAATCGGTGAGTTTCTTTGTGTTTGTTTACGTTTTATCTCACTATCTTTTTTATTTGCTTTAATTGTTTCTAGAGTGTGTGTGTTGTGTGTGTGTCTGTGTGTGTGTGTGTGTGTGTGTGTGTGTGCGTGTGTGTGTGTTTCAACCACATTTAGTTTCATATTACGTACCTGTCTCTCTCTCTCTCTCTCTCTCTCTCTCTCTCTCTCTCTCTCTCTCTCTCTCTCTCTCTCTCTCTCTCTCTCTCTCTCTCTCTCTCTCTCTCTCTCTACTCTCTCTCTCTCCCGTATCGTATTATCTTTTCACCTCATCTCTCAATCCTCCTCTTTCTCTCTCTCTCTCTCTCTCTCTCTCTCTCTCTCTCTCTCTCTCTCTCTCTCTCTCTCTCTCTCTCTCTCTCTCTCTCTCTCTCTCTCTCTCGTATCGTATTATCTTTTCACCTCATCTCTCAATCCTCCTCTTTCTCCCGAGAGAGAGAGAGAGAGAGAGAGAGAGAGAGAGAGAGAGAGAGAGAGAGAGGTCAGAGAAAGTACGAAATGTTGGTCAATGCTCGCGGCCTAGGATACTACCCCTACTATTACTACCCCTACTACTACTACTGCTACCACTACTACTATACTACTACCCACTACTACTACTACTACTACTACTACTACTACTACTACTACTACCACTACTACTACAATAACAACTTCTACTGCTATTTTAAATAATAATTATAATATAGTACCTACTACTACTACTACTACTACTACTACTACTACTACTACTACTACTACTACTACTACTACTACTACTACTACTACCGTACATAACACTATAGTCGCCAGTCACTCGCCACTGCACTAATGTCGCCAGGCGCCATATATTACTATTTTAGCATGACTACAGACTTGTATGTGCCACTGTAGCAGAGCTGGGCACTACAATACTTTGAATGTATTTAAATACTAAATACATTGGAGAAATGTATTTTAATACCGAATATTAAATACATTTTAATGTATTTAAATACTAAATACATCAATTGTATTTAAATACGTTTGTAAATACATTTTAAATACACACAAATTTTAACATGTCCGAAAAAAAATGGATTTCCCGAGATTTTGGTTTCCTTAGAACTTTCCTTCTCAGGCCTAAATTTCCGTAAAATAAGGAACATTTCCTTGGCCGTGGCAACACTGCTGCACTGTAACAGCAGGGTTGCCAGATAGTTGGGTGGGTTTATGGCAAAAGTAACTGATAAAAAAGTATTTACATTTTTGTATTATGAGTAACAATTGTATACAATGTATTTAAATACTCATAAAAGTATTTAAATACTCTATTTAAATACATGAAAACCAATGTATTTATAAATACATTTCTAAATACACAAATGTATTTAAATACAAATGTATTTCAATAGTGGCCAGCTCTGCGCTGAAGAGGCCTGCACAGTAGTCTATAGTATGTACCTGTCTTCAGTGGCACATACAAGGCTGTAGTGATACAACAATTGGTAATAGATATATGGCGCCTGGCGACATAAGTGCAGTGGCGAGTGAATGGCGACTATAGTGTTATGTACGGTACTACTACTGTTACTACTGCTGGTACAACAGCAACTATATACTACCTACTTCTGCTACTAACAATAATGGTGATACGTATAGTACTACTACTACTACTACTACTACTACTACTACTACTACTACTACTACTACTACTACTACTACTACTACTACTGCTACTTCTACTACTATTACTACCACTATCACCTCCACTACTACTTATACGTACAGTATTACTACTATTACCACTACCACTGTTATTACAAAGTATCACTACAGCCATTCTCCCTTCCCAACACAACAAAGGCATAGAAGAAAACGGACAATTTTCAAGGTATACTTAACCAAAAATCTGCCCTCAAACTCCCTTCTCCCTTTCTCTCCAGTGTGCCCTGTAGCTTTCCTGTACATAGAACAAACCAAGGCTAAGGGGGGGGGGGGGTAGGCGATTACCTGTGTGTGTGTGTGTGTGTGTGAAGAATTTAGCTTAGTTCCCCCAGGGTTCGGTAGGTCAATGTTAATAATGTCGCCTCGGGGATGACTTGAGGCACAGTGTAAAGGTATGTTGTGACTTGTGAGTTTGTGGCCTTGCCGGGAGGGTCATATTAACGCGTATAAATGTGTGTGTGTGTGTGTTTCTGTGTGTGTGTGTGTGTGTTTCTGTGTGTGTGTGTGTGTGTGTTTGTATGAGTGTGTGTGTGTGTGTTTCTGTATGTGTATGTGTGTATGTGTGTGTGTGTGACTTATGTATGCGTGTATGTATGTATTCTGAGAGAGAGAGAGAGAGAGAGAGAGAGAGAGAGAGAGAGAGAGAGAGAGAGAGAGAGAGAGAGAGAGAGAGAAGCCATAGGGCGGTTAATACTCCATGCTCTCATAGTCACTCATGGCGTGGAGGAGGAGAACTCAAAACAAAAAGATAGAAAAAAAAATAATAAAATAAAAAATATAAAATACATATAATAGAATCAGTTAGTTAACCCCTTCACGCCCAGACCCATTAATCCCTTCACGCCCAGACCCATTAACCCCTTCACGCCCAGACCCATTAACCCCTTCACGCCCAGACCCATTAACCCCTTCACGCCCAGACCCATTAACCCCTTCACGCCACGACCATTAATCCCTTCACGCCCAGACCCATTAACCCCTTCACGCCCAGACCCATTAACCCCTTCACGCCCAGACCCATTAACCCCTTCACCCCAGACCCATTAACCCCTTCACGCCCAGACCCATTAACCCCTTCACGCCCAGACCCATTAACCCCTTCACGCCCAGACCCATTAACCCTTCACGCCCAGACCCATTAACCCCTTCACGCCCAGACCCATTAACCCCTTCACGCCCAGACCCATTAACCCCTTCACGCCCAGACCCATTAACCCCTTCACGCCCAGACCCATTAACCCCTTCACGCCCAGACCCATTAACCCCTTCACACCCAGACCCATTAACCCCTTCACGCCCAGACCCATTAACCCCTTCATCCCCAGACCCATTAACCCTTCACGCCCAGACCCATTAATCCCTTCACGCCCAGACCCATTAACCCCTTCACGCCCAGACCCATTAACCCCTTCACGCCCAGACCCATTAACCCCTTCACGCCCAGACCCATTAACCCCTTCACGCCCAGACCATTAACCCCTTCACGCCCAGACCCATTAACCCTTCACGCCCAGACCCATTAACCCCTTCAGCCCAGACCCATTAACCCCTTCACGCCCAGACCCATTAACCCCTTCACGCCCAGACCCATTAACCCCTTCACGCCCAGAACCATTAACCCCTTCACGCCCAGACCCATTAACCCCTTCACGCCCAGACACCATTAAACCCCTTCACGCCCAGACCCATTAACCCCTTCACGCCCAGACCCCATTAACCCCTTCACGCCCAGACCCATTAACCCCTTCACGCCCAGACCCATTAACCCTTACACCCAAACCCTTTCACGCCCAGACCCATTAACCCCTTCACGCCCAGACCCATTAACCCCTTCACGCCCAGACCCATTAACCCTTCACGCCCAGCATACCCAGCCCTTAACCCCTTCACGCCCAGACCCATTAACCCCTTCACGCCCAGACCCATTAACCCCTTCACACCCAGACCATTAACCCCTTCACGCCCAGACCCATTAACCCCTTCACGCCCAGACCCATTAACCCCTTCACGCCCAGACCCATTAACCTCTTCACACCCAGACCCATTAACCCCTTCACGCCCAGACCCATTAACCCCTTCACGCCCAGACCCATTAACCTCTTCACGCCCAGATCTTTCCTTAGCTATATAAAATTGTCTGTTGTCGAGCCATAAAATTACGAAAAGTAACTGAATATACCAAATTAGTTAGTGGACAAGGATACTAAACAGGTCATATCTATTAAATATTGCTTATAGTCACTAAAAATCGTCTAATGGTAGTCAAATTACAATGGCAATTACGTTCTGGGGCTCAAGGGGTTAACAGCCGGCCCTGTCGTATAAGCGGATTTATATTTGATCAATAAATAAAAAAGAAAAGAAAGAATTTGTAAAAGTTAAAAAAAAGTTGGTATCTCAAAAACTTGATTTGGTAAGAATAAACGGCTAGGTGCTTACATAGGGTAGACCTCGTTAAGCGGGACATCATGTATTGCCGTCACTTGGCGCCTAGGGTCAAGAGTTTCTTTTCTAACCCCTTGAGGCACAGAACGTTATTTCCATTGTCATTTTGGGTACCATTAGACAATTTTTTAATGAATATAAGATGTTCTATAGATCCCCGGGCGGAGCGAAAGATAGATGGGTGGTCTTTCTTAAAACCCGAGCCCCTGCCCACCCAGCAGTGAATGGGTGTGGGGTGTTAGCCGGGGGTTTGTGACCCCCCTCCCGGGGTGGTGGCTTCCCCCAACACTAATTGCTGCAGCTGTAGATCACTATGGCTCTGAGGCATTATCCTCTGAAACAAACAAACAAACAAACAAACAAATATGACTTGTTTACTATCCTTGTCCACTCGCTAATTTGGTATATTCAGTTAGGTTTTTCGCAATTTTTATGGCTAACAACATACCATTTGTTGATAGCCAAGGAAAGGTCTAGGCGTGCAGGGGCTAACAGCAGCACATGGAGTATAGCCAGGGTCAATAGAGGGTATTTTTTTTTACTTCCGAAATATATGAAATTTGATTATATATAGTATGAGAAACACATATATACTACGTATATATATATGGACTTAATATACTTGTAAATGGTGATGATGGTATATAAAGATAGTTATGGTAATACTAGCCGCAAAGCCGCCCTCCGGGCGGACTTCTTGGCTAGCTCCTGCGGAGGGCTATTGGTGTGCCTTCGGCCCACCAAACACAGCTTTCTGGAGAGTGTGCTTGGAAAGCCTTCGGCCCACCAAACACAGACTCTCCAGATAGCCCCTTCTAACTTTCCTGAAATCATGGATGTAGAAATGTATGTATTAACGCCTTACCCATCACCCCCCACCCATTCATTCACCCATTACCATCACCCCCACCCATTCACTACCCATTACCATCCCACAACCCATTCACTCACCCATTACCCATCCCCCACACACCCATCACCACCATTACCATCACCCCCACCCATTCACTCACCCATTACCCATCACCTCCCACCTATTCCCTCACCCATCACCCATCTCCCCCCCCCATTCACTCACCCATCCCCCACACCCCTTACCCATCACCCCACCCATCCTCACCATCCCATCACCCTACATCAAGGTTTCCTCAATTCTCGCAACCCAATTTTTTTTCACAATTCTCGATAATAGGCTGCTAAAAAAAAAAAAAAAAAAAGTGATCGGATCATCTCATAAGTGGGCTTAAAAGTTGCCCCTGGTCGACCTGGTTCCAAAACTGTGCCATATGATGGGATTGGGCCACGGGGGGCGGAACGTATACCACACACACACACACACACACACACACACACACACACACACAGACAGACAGACACACTTTCGCTTATATTATTATATATAATTGAATAGATTGTGATAGATATACGAGGTGTGTGTGTGTGTGTGTGTAAGTTGAGAAAATGTAAGTAAGTAGGCTACTTAAGTTTGGGGCGTGTCAACTTCCTGTAATTTTGTTAAGTAGTAGTAGTAGTAGTAGTAGTAGTGGTAGTATTAGTGGTAGTAGTAGTAGTAGTAGTAGTAGTAGTAGTGGTAGTAGTAGTGGTAGTAGTAGTAGTAGTGGTAGTGGTAGTAGTAGTGGTAGTGGTAGTGGTAGTAGTAGTGATAGTGGTAGTAGTAGTAGTAGTGGTAGTAGTAGTGGTAGTAGTAGTAGTAGTGGTAGTAATGGTAAAAGTTTTAGTGGTGGTCGTCTAACAGAGAGAGAGAGAGAGAGAGAGAGAGAATGTTCTTCGTGAACTCTCTCAGTCGTGGAAAGAAAATGGGAAGTAGTGTTTCTCCTCCTCCTCCTCCTCCTCCTCCTCCTCCTCCTCCTCCTCCTCCTCTCCTTCCTCCGCTTATAAATTTTCTTCTTTCAATATAATTTTTACGTCTGCCTCTTATTCTAATTGTTATTGTTATCCTTCTTCTCACAGTATCTCGCAGGTGCATTATTATCATTGTTATTGTCATGATTATTATTGTTATTATTATTATTATGGCTATTGTAATTGTAATGACAGCAATTATAGTAATGCTAATGATACAATTTCCTTTCTATCCTTTGTTATATTCAAGGCCAGATGTTTGCATAATAATGAGAGAGGAGAGAGAGAGAGAGAGAGAGAGAGAGAGAGAGAGAGAGAGAGAGAGAGATCAAACATGAGATAATAGATTAAGTCAATAGATAGAAAGTGTGTGTACGTGTGTGTGTGTATGTATGCGTGTGTGTGTGTGTGTGTGTGTGTGGTGGTTGGGTGTGGTGTGTGTGTTGGTGTTTTTTGGGGTGGTGGGTGTTGTGTTTGGGTTGGGGTGTTGGTGTGTGTTGGGTGTTTTTGTGGGGTGTTTTGGTTTTTCCCCCCGTTCACCCCCCTTGTTGTGTGTGGTGTGTGGTGGTGTGTTTTGTTGTTTGGTGGGTTTTGGTGGTTGTGTTGTGTGTTGTGTGGGTGTGTGTGTGTGTGTGTGTGTGTGTGTGTGGTGTTTTCTTGTTTTAAAGTTGTGTTTGTGTGTGGGTTTTTGGGTGTGTTTTTTTTGTGTAGGGGTTGTGTGTTGTGTTTTGGTGTGTGTGTGTGTGTGTGTTGAAGTTTTTTGGGGGGGGTTTTTTGATTTTTGTTGTGGGCCCCCCCAAAAAAAAAAAAAAAAAAAAAAAAAAAAAAAAAAAAAAAAAAAAACCCCCCCCCCCCCCCCCCCCCCCCCCCCCCCCCCCCCCCCCTTTCCCCCTTGTGGTGTGTGGGTTTGGGGTGTGTTGTATGTGGGGTGGGTGGTGTGTTGTGTGGGTGTGTGGGTTGGGGTTGTTGTGTGTGTGTGTGTGTGTGTGTGGTGGTGTGTTGGTGTGTGGTTGGGGTTTTTGGGGGGGTGGGGGGGTGTGGGGGGGTGTGTGTGTTTGTGTGTTTGGGGGGGGGTTGGGGGGTGGTGTTGTGTGTGGGGGGTGGGTGGGGGTGGGGGGGTGTAGGTGTGTTGTGTGTGGGGTGTTGTTTTTGTGGGGGTGTGTGGTGTGTGCAAAAAAATTTAAAAAAACAAAAAAAAATAAAAGGAAAAAACACAATAATTAAGAAAATGAAATAAAAAAAAAAAATGTGAAATAAAGAAAAAAAAAGAAAAAAGAAAACAGAAACAGTAAAAAAACGGTAAAAAAAAGGAAGAATAAACCAAAAATAAATGAAAAAAAAAAGAAAAGGAGGAAATAAAAAAAAAATAAGAGAAAATAAGAATAAAAACAAAAAAATAAAATAATGAAAAAGAAAAAAAAAAAAAATAAAAAGAATGAAAAAGGAAAAAAAAAAAAAAAGAATGTAAAAGGAGGAGAAAAAAAAAAGGGAAAAAAAAAAGGAGGGAAAGAGGAAGGGAAAATAAGGGGGGAAAAAAAAGGAAAAGGAAAGGTAAAAGGGAAAGATGAAAAAAAAGGAAGGAGGGAGAGGGGGAAAAAAAAGGAAAGTTAAAAAGGGAGGAAAAAAAAAAAAAAAGGGGGGGAAAAAAAAAAAAAGAGGAGGGAGAGAGAGGAGAGAAGGGGAGGAATAGGAAAAAAAAAAGTTTAAATTAAAAATGGGGTTTTTCCCCAAACAAACACTTGGGTTAAATACATTCCCAAATACCACAAAGGAGAGAGGAGAGAGAGAGGAGAAAAAAAGGGGAGAGAGAGAGAGAAAAATACTAATCTCAAAATACATTAAAATTTGTTTAAACCCCCCCCCCCCTTCCCCTCTCTCCTTTTCTCTCTCCTCTCCTCTCCCCTCTCTTTTTTTCCCCTTTCCCCTTCTCTCTCTTTTATTTTATTTTTTTTTTAATTAATTCATGATGGTTGACAGGGGCTACAATTGGTAAGGAGGTTGATAAAGGCATTAAGTGGAGAAGCTAAAGAAGCCCCCTGTCCGGGGACATCTACCCGAAGCTATGCCTTGTAAGAAAATAATAAGTAATAAGTAAGTACACAGGTTACAGGCTGAGGGCACTTTCCGTCCAGGCATTGTGGGCGCACTTGATAAGTAACTGTAGGTAACTGTGTCTACAATGTCTGTGTTCACTGTGTGGTCACTAAGACACGACACTGTTCACGCCTTAGGGTCACTAAGGGGGATGTAAGCGGCACCATCTGGGGCCGCCCCCTTCCCCTGCGGGTGTTCATGGCCACGACAACCTCAAAGTGAAGGGGTTCCACAGTGTCGCCGGGCCCCAAATAAAGGTCGTGGCCATCACGGGGGGGGTCCTCGGGGCTCGAGGAGGAGACACCTGACCTACCGTCCTCGTAGCGCCACAGACCTCCCCGGGGCCCGAAAAGTCTGCAAGGTGGAAAGAGTGATGCACCTGGGCCTTGCTGCAACACTGTGAGGGGCACCGACCCCCCCCCCACTCTCCTCGGCTGCCCCCGGCTGTCAAGCTGGGAGCGGGGATCACCCCCGCCCCTTCCCCCCCCCCCGCCCCGCCCCCCCCAACTTTGTGGTCCTTGTCTATCGCTCCCCCTGTTGTTTCTGTGGGTGTTCTTGTGTAGTTTCGTTGTTTGTTGTCTGTTTGTGTTTGCGTCTGTCGTACGTTTGTTGGAAGCTTGCAAGCCGATGTCCTTTAAGGTTCCCCCCTTGTGTTAGTAATTTATAGGCTCTTCGTCCGTCGTCTGCCTTCGCTGTTTCGTTGCGCGTGGCTTGCCCCCCGCTGCTGCTTTCGCCGCTGCTGCCCTCGCCGCCCCGTGCCCCCCCCTGCCGCCCCACTCGCCCCCCCCCCGGAAGTCGCCCTAAGCTGCATTGTTATGTTTAATTAAGTCAAACTTGTAACTGTCGCTTAATAGGGAATCGTCTCGGCGCCGACGGTAAACAAGAAAATGGAACATTCTCCGACGGTGGCGAGACATTCCCTTCGTTCGGGGGGGGGTGAATCTGTACCATACAAGGTAGCAAAGGTGACCTAACTCCATCCTTCAGGGGTCACATGAGGGTCAGCGCTCCTGAGTGACTAACCATAGTGCCAACGGTCAGCTGAGGGGCCCACGCGCATCAAGAACAAAAGTTTTATTCTCAAAAAACGTCGCCAAATTACGATATCAGGCAAACAAACATTAATCTAGCCGCGGGATGTCAGGTTCGCCTCGTCCCACAAACAATGCTGCTCACAGGACTCTGCTATTGGTCTAAAAAAACTGGTGCTGCCCAAAACGTAAAACTAGTACAAAAAAAACAACCACGCAATCCGGCAGTCCTACACGGCTGAGGCGGTCTCCACACCAAGGCTTGTATCTCCTAAAACATTTGTAAACACACGAGCTGCCGACTACCAATAGGCTTATATTTCAACCTTTACCTCGGTGTAACGTCATTAGGCATAATAAATGACATTTTATTTATATATATGAGATACACCTTCTCTACACCTCCTCACGAGGTGGTGTAAATCTACGCCATAATATTGGCCCTGTGACGTCAGGGAAAAGGGGAGTAAGTACGCTTGCTGGATCAGCCAGGGAGGGTTGGCCCCAGACTTGCACCGAGGGGTCAAGTCTGGCGTGTGACGTCATCGATTTGGCGCAGATGTAGCTCCTGATCCAAGAAAGTTTTCGAAAGAGAGATCTCAGACTTACACTGACATACACCGGCGTATGTGTTTGCTGGATCTGGCCCCTGACCTCTCTCCCCTCCTCCTCTCGCTACCCAGACATTCACACATACACACCCCACAAGGTAAGAGACAGAAGGTAACGTCACCTCCCCGGGGCGTCGAGGCAAAAACAGTCCTTTGTGCGCATGACGTCAATGGGTATCGCGCCCAAAGGCGCCACCGGTTTAAATATTTTATGGCCTCCTCAGGCCTCACCGCCGACCCGACACCTGACACCTCCCACCATATATCTCCTCTCTCTCTCTCTCTCTCCTCCCCTTCCCGTAAGTCACCCATATTCTTTACCTTGATCAGTATTGTGTACTCGAGAGAGAGAGAGAAGAGAGAGAGAGAGAGGAGGAGAGAGAGAGAGAGAGAGAGAGAGAGAGAGAGGAGGAGAGAGAGAGAGAGAGAGAGAGAGAGAGAGAGAGGAGGGTAGAGAGAGAGAGGGGGAGAGAAGAGGAGGGGAAAAGGGGAGTTCTAGCTAGCACACAAGCTGGGGACGAGACACTTTGCTTTGCCGCTGTTGCCGCTTAGCGGGACAAGCAAAGTTAATTTCCCACCTGACATGCAAGGCCAGCCTTATTTTTCTTTGTTTTTTATGTTCATACCTCCTCCCTTCCCTTACCTTCTCCTCCTCCTACCCCTTCCCCTACCTCCTCCTCCTCCTCCTCCCTTTCCCCCCTCCTCCATCTTCTCTTTCACTCTCACCCTCCTCCTCGCCCTCTTAATTCTTATTGACGTCACTTCCCCCAGCGCAGCAAAAGGGAGGTGACGTTACCACCCAAACATTCACACATACACAATTACAGTACTACAATCGTAACACTACCCCTCCCTTTCAACATGAGACGTCCTCGTCTGTAACATAAGACATTTTCCACAAAAGCAAATAATATCAAACAAAACATCCACATCCTAACTTAGCACTCTAGAGAAATACAGACACACAACAATAATCAAATTCCTCTTGACAATTACATATTTTTCCCCCACCACATCACCCCTCCACCACAACATTACAACCACCCGTTAACCACCACCACCTCCACCTTAACCTCTGCAGGCAGACTGCGCACCGCGCGTCACCTCCGCCACCACCTCCTCACCACCACACTGAGTGGATTAAAACCCCACTACACCACAGAGGTTGCCGCTCGGCCCCCCCTCAACAGAAGCTCTTCCTGCACAAGGGTACCTCGACCTCCCCGCAGGCCCATCCTGCGGCTATTCCACCCCCCACCTGCACCCACCCCTGCAGGCACACCGCACAGCGTGCGTCACCTCGTCACACCACCGTGTCGGGCTCCCTCCGGCTACAGTGTGTGCAGCCAGGCTCGCCCGGGCGGCGTCTGTGCCTCAGTCAGACAGACGGCGCTCCTGCGCGCCAAGTCCTCCAAGTACTCGGGCAGCCCAGTCACGGCTGCTCCTCCACTCCCAGGCTGCTCACTCATTACACCACCGTCCTGCCGTTGTTCCCCTCCAGGAGTGGTGACGTCCGACTCTTGTCCTTCCCTCGACAGCATGCACTGGACTCTGTTACCAGTCCACAGGGCTGCGTGCTTCACCTCAGGGTTGATGACTGACTCAGCGGCGCTGACCGGGAGCAAGGGCACTTCCTCTCCACGCACCCTTAACGTCTGCCTCCCGAAATCCACGAGTGCCTCACACTGACTCAGATAATCCATTCCCAGTAGGCACGGCTCCTCCATAGCGGCGACAAACACTGGCAGCTCCTCCTCAACACTGCCCACGCCGATGCGAGCCTTCACTGGTCCCTTGAGTGACACACAGTGCCCTGTGACTCCACAAAGCTGTTGCTGGGCTACTGAGGGGTCCTTAGAGTCCACCACGTCCTCCCTGGCAAACGTTCTCTCCGCTCCTGTGTCCACCACCAGGCGGCACGGCCTTCCATCTACCGTACCTGCCACCTGGACAGCTGGAGGTGTGACGTGACGGCAGCTTAGTCCACGCGGGGCTCGTGGGGTGATGGCTGGGTCGCGGCCCTCGCACCCAGCCCGGCCGCGTTTCCCGCTTGTTGCACGGCCCTTGGTTGTCTGCAGGCGCTGGTTGCGTGGCCCGGCTGGCCACAACTCCAGCAGCAGGGCTGGAAGGTGGGAGGGCGCAGCTCTTCCAACGATCGCGTCATTCTCGCCTGCCCACACTGGCCCCGCTTGTGACCGGTCCGGCCACATCCCCAGCAGCTTCCCTTGAAAGCATCTGTACTCGCTCTCCTCTGCCTGGGCGGCGTCTTGGTCTGCGCGCGGCGGGCCCGGATGGCACGGCGGGGAAAGGTGGGTTCCGTAACGTCACCAGACGTACGGAGAAAAGACTCAAACTCCAGAGCCCTCGCCAAGGCCACCTGCACGTCCTCCGGGTGCGTCTGCATCACGTAAATCTGCAGCCGCTGGTCGATGAGGGCGTCGACGAAGTGGTCGCGGGCCAAAACAACCACCATTTCCTCCGGCGCCTTCGGATATGCCCGGCGCACCAACGACTCCAGCTCGTGCGCCAGGTGAGACAGTGGCTCGCCTCGCATCCTCACTCTACCCTTCAAGTGAGCCCGGTACACCTCCGCTTGCTGGTGGTGGCCAAATTTACGTTGTAGTGCGTCCACGACACACTGGTATGACGCCCGCTGCGCCGGCGTCAGATGCCCCAAGACCTCCACAGCCGCCCCGCGCAAACTCGAGACAAGTTGTAGCACCCTCTCTTCAACACTCCACAACTGAGCGTCCGCCAGTATTTCGAATTGAGCCTTGTAAGCCTCCCACGGCACTTTACCGTCAAAGTCTGCCGGCTTCCTCCTACTGGGCTGACTGTAACAGGGTTGGTGTGACGTGACGGCTGGTTTAAAGGTAGCAGGGTCCCACAGGCCCCTTGGGAGGCAAGGGGATGGGGAGAGCGGAGGAGAGAGAGGCATGCGTGAAGTCGCTCCATGAGGCGGGGGTGGCGATGGCGGCCAACCCCCCCCACGGCCTTGCTGACTCCACACTTAGCCGTCTATGGTCGTAAGGTCGAAAGTCACCCGTCCCGGCCTGTCCATTTTCGCCCTTATGCTCTCCATCCATTATCGCCTGGTGCAATGTTGCCAGCTCACCTCTGCACTCGGTTACTCCTCTAAGAGCGACAGTTGCGGCCTCCTCTGCCTGCCTCCTTACAAGCTCGACCGCCCCCAGCAGCTCCTCCTTGACAATATCCAGTTTCTCGTCTGTATACTGCTGGGACTCTCGCTGCACGGCCTGCCAGCCTTCATGCATCGCGACTCTAAGCTCGCGTGTCCTCTCTTCCGCCCTCTCTTCCGCCTCCCTTGCTTGTACGGCCTGTGCGTTCATTTTCCCCATCATAGCGGTAAGGAGTGTCATTACGTCGGGTTTCTGCTCCTCGCCTGAGTCTCCGTCCTTTTCAACACTGTCCTTTTCCCCACTGTCCTTTTCAACACTGTCCTTTTCCCCACTTGGCATGCGCGCGCCATCTTCCTCGCTAAAACCTGCCGGTTTCTCTGACGCCATCTTGCCGTCTTTGTTTCCCAGGACCACCAGGCGTGACCCACGACTTTCACTGTTAACAAACACAATTCCACTTATGACACCATTTGTTACGATCCCCCGTAACTTACCAAAGACAGTTCACTGTTCTGGTCTGAGTTCGGCGTGGGGCTGGTGATCCGAGGACTACACTTACTAACTACGGGCAGAGCACTGGCAAGGAAAAGAGCGTCTCCTTTAACCATTTATTTCCACATGGTACTTGAGAAGGCACACACAGTTACAGGAGGGGAGTGTATACACTTATCTTCACAAACAAGCACACGCGTCAAGCATTCCAGGGCACAGGCGTATAGGCGAGAGAAGCGGGAGAACAGATCCGAGCGTTACCATGGACGGGCGACGACTGTCCCTCTGTCCTTTTCGCGCGTCGGCGCGCCCCTGCCAGACCTCTCTCACTCCTGCCTCTCGCTACCCAGACATTCACACATACACACACATTGCCTCGCACGCCACCCAAACATTCACACACACAATTACATGATTACAGTACTACAATCGTAACAATATTATACGCTCATCTAGCGTTACGAAAGAGTGCTACCTCCCTCACCCGGCAGCATATTCCCCAGCTCGATGCAAGTATGTGGTTTCCGAGTGAAGACGCTTGGCTGTAACTCCGAAACTAACCATAGGATTTTCTCGAAAATACGCCCATTGTGATACCCACACGAAGTTACTGATAATGTTTATAACTGAACTGTTACTTAATCTTAATCAACCTTAACCGTAACCTAACGTAACCTAACCTGACGTGTTCAAGAGTAAACGCGACATACTGTTCCAGAAAACGAGAATATGCCACCCGGCATCTGCCAGTGCCGCAAGAAATCTGTACCCACGGAAGTGTTAGGCCATGGGCCAAGTAGGGACCACCTGCACCCCCCCCCCCCACAACCCTCCGACCTAGGGTTTTTTTGGACCATTGGGATCCCCTGAAGTGGAAATCAACTGGTAAAGGGGCGGTCACACTAGCCATTTTTACCCGTGGACTGGGCGGTTTAGCGTGGGCTGGGCGTCCAATGGCCGTCCAGTGGCTGAAAAACTGCCCAGCATCGACGCCCAGCGGTGGACGGAGCGAATCGTTTATCCGTGGGCGACCCAGCCTCACTATGTCTGGGCAGCAGAGAGGATTAAGGGTCTATAGTATTGACAGCAAGCTAATTTAAGAAAATTATGTATCTTTATTCAAGAATAAGGATAATACATCGTAGTAATCCTAGATAATTACATTTTTCTGAGATGATCGACGATGAGGGACTATACAATGATCACTAAATCAAAGCTACACACTCGCTTGACCTTGGAGCTTCAAGTATAAACAAAGCCGTAATGCCGTATGAATAAAACCCGTTCTTTGTGTTATTAAGGATTGCGATGATTCCCTGAGGAACTCTATGACCCCTGGTGATGTCCTATGATGCTATCACAGGCGTGGCACCAGCAGTAGTGAGGGGCAGGGGACAGACGTAGGCGGTGCGGTTTATGAAACTCATCGATGGGAGTTTTTGCCGAAAAACCAACCGAGAATTCTCGCCGACGTGGAAATTTTAACCAAACCAGGACATTGGCATCTTACTTAACCTAAATGAGCAAGCTTTTGCTGGCATTTCATCCCTGAATGCAGAAATACAGGTAAAACCTAGGTAATAATGGACGAGGACTGCGCGGTCATTTTCAGTAACACCGACAAATTTTTCCTGCCCAAAAATAGGTGCTTTTTCGAATGGAGATAGTTTTATTTTCCGGAAACCAATAGTTTTCATACAAAAAAAAAAATAAGCACCGAATTTTATGGTCGCCGTTTCCATTAATAACACTGAATCTCCATCAGAAAAAGCACTAAAACTTGACCGGGAAAAATGTGTCAGGGTTTCAGATAACAGGGAAGCGATTGAATAGAACATACCAAACCTAACCTTAACCTAACCTTATAGGTTTTAATGAAACCTAACCTAACCTTAATCACAAAGTATACCTAACCTAACCTTAACCACAAAGTATACCTAACCTAACCTTAACCACAAAGTATACCTAACCTAACCTTAACCACAAAGTATACCTAACCTAACCTTATAGGTTTTAATAAAACCTAATCTAACCTTAACCTAAGGTTAGGTTAGGTATACTTAGTGGTTAAGGTTAGGCTAAGTTTCATTAAAACCTATAAGGTTAGGCTAAGGTTAGGTTTGGTATGTTCTATTCAATCACTTCCCAGTTATCTGAGACCCTGACAAATTTTTCTTGGTAAAGTTTTTTTTTTTTATAGAAATTCAGTGTTTTTAATGGAAACGGCGACCATAAAATTCGGTGAAGAATTTTTTTTATTGTATGAAAACTATTGCTTTCCGGAAAATAAAATTATCTCCATTAGAAAAAGCACTATTTTGGGGCAGGAAAAATTTGTCAGTGTCTCTGAAAATGACCGCGAAGTCCTCGTCCATTATTACCAAAGCCTGATTAAATGTGTAAATTGGGTCCTGTAATATCAAGAATTGGAAGACTCGCCGCTGGCGGCGAGTTCCGATCGGCGACAGTTCCAGGTACCCACCGCCGATAGGAATTCTCGCCGCCGTCGTCAAGTGTTCCAATTCTTGATATTACAGGACCCAATATCATTTAATCAAGTTTTACCCGTGTTTCTGCATTCAGGGATGAAATACTATCGTTAGCTTGATCAGTTAGGTTAAGTTAGGTGCCAATGCCCAGGTCAGGTTAACATTTCCACGTCGGCGAGAGTTCTAGATTGGTGTTTCGGCGATAATTCCCATCGGCGACAGTTCCATAAACCCGGCGGTGCTTACTCACGGCACCCTCAGGTGTGCCGTGAGTTGTCGCGTGGATATCTCTTAATACCCAAATATACCGAAATACACCCTAAACACGTTTAAAAAATGTATGTATTATGTCTCTTGATACCTTATTTTAGTATATTGTCATGTATTTCGGTGTATTACGGTATATTTTGGTATTAAGAGACGCCGTTGTCGCGTTTGTTTTGATTTGAGATCTGCCTAGCACTGGGCTGGGAGGCGGAGCGGCCAGACAGTAGTGTGACCACTTGCTCTGGGCGCCCAGAAGTAGCTCTGCTCCCAGCCCACGCAAAACCGCCCAGTCCATGGGTAAAAATGGCAAGTGTGACCGTAGCTTTAACAGTGAATAAACTTGAATGCACTGTCCATTTGGGACCCATATTTTGATGGTACCCCCAAAACATCAATTTTTTCATCGACGCCGCGCCATTTTCATACTTTTGTTCTGTTCGGCGTCTATGATGGTTAATATTACTCCATAATAAAAGTGTACCTATCAGAAGAAAGCTGTGCACCTACTGATCAATATTGTGCAGCGTCCCTGTGCATTCGGTCAGCGGTTCGAGTCTGCCTAGTTCGTGCTGACGTGGCGGTGCTTTGTATAGTCAATAACCTTGTAGTTGGTACTTGCAAAGTGTCTAGATAGGATGAAAATCTTATCTTATCTTACTGATCAATATAAAATAAACATATCACAAATTTAAAGGTGTCTTGTTTTTCATTACTGGAGATGAATATGAGTACCTCACGTGTTCTTATCGCAATGCGGAACCTACTGAAATATTTAAGATTATATATAAAAAATGGAATTTGGAACAACTGATAGATACTATAGGGTGTTTTTCTTACATTCTACATTGGTTCAGCTTTCATTTGGTAACAAATACCTTCCCATACCTTCAAAAACCTTTCTTACAGCCCGTCAAACTTACGATCAGACCGTAGAATCATCAAACGCCTTAATGCTGACGAAGAAGTTTTCTTACAGTAAATTCTTCGCATTAAGGAAAGAAGAAATTGATGTTGCTAAATAATAACAAAGGCTTTATTTTCAGCTGCTATTTTTATACTGTTATGTAATCTCATCGAAGCACCACTGAACTCATTTACTTAACTTTCAATTTTTCACTTATACGATAATACGTACATCAAAGTTTATATCCAACATTATCTCATATTATCATATGCTGAATACATTTTTTTCCATCATCACCTAGTCATCATCCAAACACCACGAACTCATACTCAACTCTCAAAATTTCACTATACAATAATACATGTTCATGAAAGTTTATATCCAACATTATTGATATTATCATAACCAGGGCTTGAAAACGAAATAATTTCTCAAACGGTTCGTTCCGATCAGAAACAGTATTATTAACGTTTCGTTTTTCGTTCCTCCTCCAAACATAACGTTCCTGAACCGGTTAGAACGAAATGAAAACCGGTTAGAACGTTATTCTCAAACCATGTAATGAATATGCTATTAGCCCTAATAAATAATAATGTCTATACATGACTATATTTTTATATATGGTAATAAAGCCATACATTTCATGGTGCATAGTATCCAACAAAATCAAACCGCTTAGATGTCGTAAGAACTATATTATTATATGATTTAAATAAGGCAACACATTTACATATACAATACAGGAAGCGTGGTGTAGGAGTATGCAATCTCAGTCGTCGTAAAGACATGAATCACTAATTATTTATTAATATTATATATGGTAAAACTATATTAATTCGTAATATCACCAGCCCACTAATCAAATAAAACTAATAAATGAAGTCAATGATTACATGTGGTACTCCAAGGACTCGAACTTAGGACACTCACACTGAAATTCGGCGCACCAAGCATTAGGCTATGAACACAGTTAAAAGTTTAAGCATATACTCACGATATATAATCTCTTTTCGAATACTGGATATTAATCTAAGCATATTCTTAATTAAACCAAACTGCAGTATAATAGTTTAACGATTGCACGATTGGAAGGTGTAATGAAATAAGGGAACGATGATGTTATAGATAAGGGAACGATATTAAGAAGATTTTTCCTACATTGCCAATTAATATGCGTTATGCGATATTATTAAGAAGATTTTTCCTGCATTGCCACTTAATATGCACTATACGATATTGATGTTTTTTCCTGCATTGCCAATAGATATGTGTTTACAATATTATTTAAGAAGTTTTTTCCTGCATTGCCAATTAATATGTGTTATACGATATTAAGAAGATTTTTCCTGCATTGCCACTTGAATCTTGTATCCTGTAATGCCCAATGGAGACCTGTTACCAATGGTTACCTGTAGACGTAAAATACAGAAGAAAAACAAAGCAATCGAGCCAATGAATTATATAATTCGCTGATTTGTATTATGATCATGCAATATCTTACACAAACTTACTGATACTATAGATAAGGATAATCCGAAGTATTGTACAGTGTACACTTGTCACGAAGACAAAAATTCATAATTATAAAGGTAAAAAATAGTTATTCTTCACAAATTAAATGAAAAGTGGTGCATATGATACTATTTGAAACAAAACCACATCGTCAATTGCCAAGTGAACAAATACAGTAGACTTACTTAATGTATGTATGTAATACAGATGCATTTACTTAAATCATTTGGCTACTGGAAGTGAAAATGGATGAGTGACCAAATATGGCATGGAACGAAAAAATAGCGTTATTAACCGGTTACAGGGATTTCAAAATAGCGTATTTGCTCCGAAACAGTAAATATGATAACGTTTTCGTTTCCGTTTTTGTTCCGAGCATAATTTCGTTCGTTTCGGTTTTCGTTTTCGTTCCCTTAAACCGTTTCCAAGCCCTGATCATAACACAAAACAAAGAAATAATCACATTTGGTTTTTTCCATCATCACCTTGTCATCATTCAAGCACATATGAACTCAACTTTTAAAAATTCACTTATACGATAATACATACAAGTTTGTATCCAACATTATTTGCTATTATCATAACACAAAACTAACAAAAACCAATAACAATGTTTTTTCCTAATCACCTAATCACTTGAAAACTGGACATGTAATTGAAAAGATTAAATTTAACACAATCATGTGAATTTCATGTCAAATATATCAAGTCCGGCTATGCCTTGTTACATGAATGTCTCAACATACTCATTTGAAGAGACATTACTCATCATCGTCACTGTCATCACCATCACTCTCCCATGCTGGCTCTATTTCATCACACGTACTGTCAGACGAATCGTCACCACTGTCAGCATCGTCAGGTGCCACCTGAGCTATGTCAGCCAGCTGTCGTGGGAGTAGATCTCCTTCCTTCGTACCACACAGGATCCATATGGCCATTCTCCTCCTCCCAACCATGACCTTGGCTTGCCTTTGGTATCCTTGGTCGAGGAACATGTGCTCTCTTCCAAATTCCGACTTGGTGGTTGACCCTCCGGATGTGCTGTGTAAGGCTCCTCTTACATGGTGGAAGACTGGCCATGTCGACGTTGCCTGAGGGAAGCAGGCGATTCTCCTTGGCACATAACTCATTTATGCGCAGGTGTCTCATGTCGTCAACGTTTGTCCCCTTTGATGCTCTACCATACATGTCACATGTGAAGCTGTCCAGTTCATCGTTCAACTCTTCTGGCACATCCCACGTATCTCCAAGTTTCTCGAGCACAGGGATGTATTTCGGGAGACGCATCATAGTTTTCACAGGCTTGATTTTGCCAATCCCTCGGAAAGCGCTAGTGCTGTCGCAGCCAGTGTATGCATGGAGAGCCATTAGAGATGTGCATTTCTCTTGGCCGAAGACTGCAGCAATCTTGCTAACGTTGATTAGCCGTTGCTTGTTGCCTGTGCCTGTGTCAAACAGTATCTGTATGTCATCCATGGATGCAGCAAGATGAAGAACACATCCGAATCTGGGCTCTTTACCCGAACAAACTCATAGCTTTTGCTGCGAGCGTAATTGATGTACAATATCACGCGCGAGTCAGTTTCTTCTTGTGAAGATTCCAGCACTGGCAACTCCTGAGCTTCTGTTTTCTGGCCATCAGTAGATGTGAGCATATGTGCCTTCCCTTCACATATTAAGATCACGTTTCTCCCGTGCAGCCGTGATGCATACTGGTCACTGTTCCACACTTTCAGCAGCAGTCTGATGAACTGGATTTTGTTCTCATCATTGGAGAGGAACAACTTCCAATCAAGTGGTTTCTTGGTAGCTTCACCTTTCAGTATCAGCTTCTCTCCACAGCCACGGCGTCGTCTGTCCATTGACTTCACAGATCCGGGTAGGTATTGGTCTGTGCTGAATACAACATCTCCTGCTTTGCCGATGATGTCAAATATCTTGGAACAGATCTGGCTGAAGTTGTTAGGGATGTCTTTCAGGTAGTAGTGTAATGCCCATTATTCGGGAGAGATAGTATGAGAATTATTATCATATAATTCCCGAGTTATGTCTTGTAAGTAGTTCTTTTTTTCAGTTTCACGGGTGACTCAACGCCTTTCTTTCTTTTCCGCCATATTTTCTCATCATTTGTCCGTCCTACACGCCATTTTGTTTATCTTCTTTCGTTCCTTCTCCGCATTTCTTTCCTCTGTCTTCCATTCCCCCCCCCCGACATGCCGTATGCGAGTCAAAATCCGTGGGATAATTATTCCGCGATCAGTGATACCTAATGAATTCAAATCTTTTCATCTTTCCCCAGCTATCTGATCAGACCGAGTAACACTCCAGATTCTTAATGTCTTTCAAATAATCCCTATCGTTATCGGTCATGGTCATACATGGACGTGTTAGTAAAGATACGCGCTAAATTGAAAGCCTACCAAATTTCTATGCTACATATTTCATACCCTCTCACTCTTGAAACGCGTTCGGACTGTCGACATTACATATAAACCACCCTTCGTGGGTATTAGATTAAGCATATTAAATTCTTCTATATCAAAGTAACAGGTCTGCATTATAGACAAGCCTTGTCTTAGGTACACGAGTTTCATTATTTATTAGTTAGTTTGTGATTATAAGCTCTTCATTTGAGGTCACGTCTAGACCCTTCAAACGATTCCCCTTTTTTTTCTGCCTCGGGCGGTGTAACGCCGGGACAACGCCAGTCCCCGCTCAACCTTCTTGTAGGTAAGTCGCTCCACATTCGCTCCTGTATTCCCCCCCCCCCCCTTTTCCTTGTTATCTATATTTTTCAAATATGAGTAACAATGTTTAGTTTACGCTAACGTAAGGGAGGTCTACCCATCCTTATAAGTATTATTAACGAGTCTCCACCCATCTTTCCCGTAGGGAGAGGCTTCAAGGGGGGTGTCCCACGCCTTCCTCTCAAGGCCACATGGTCATTGTGAATCCACACACCAAACTCCTTACTCTCACATTCTCTTTCCTATATATATATATTCAATGTATACCTATAGTGCTCAGTTGATACGGATATAGGTGGTAATTCTAAGAATGATTCTGTGAGGGAGATTATGCTCTAAAGTAGCTTGCCCGATCCAGATTAGAGTTTATGTATGTGTCTAAGGTCTCCAAACAGCAATAATGTTTCATGGCGAATAAATAGGATGATGTTTCAAATATAGTTCTTGTGTTTATTATAAAACCCCAGGTGATTATTCTGTGTTAGGACAGTAATTCCCCACACTTCCAAAAGAGTCAGCCTTACTCGGTACAATTCCACGTACCAATCACGACTACCAAGATAAATCTAATATTAATATTATTCAAACGTGCCCAGGGAGTAACCCAGTGAACTACTCGCCTGGACTGGTGGCAGCTTCCCCCTTAACTCACCCCCTGTTTCCCTTAACCTAACCCTTACCCCTTCCCCTTAAATACATCCCTCATTTCAGTACTCTCCGCAGTGAGACGTGGTCAAACTATAATCACATAGTGAAGTCATAAGACTAAGGTAAATCCTCCATTCAAGTTGTAATCTTTTGTCAAATCATAATCAAGTAATATCATTCAAAAAAACGTTGACCAGTTTTAAACCCCCCATACAAGTTACCCCGAAATTCAGGCAACACAGTAGAACGTTGCATTACCATCATACACTGTCAGTGTTTGACTTGTATGTGGAACAGCAACGTCCGTGCTGTCTTTCGTCAGGTACTGGAATGCTTTTGCCTTGTCCGTCTTTGCAAGGTATCCATCTCCAGTTGCCAAGCTGTACGGGACAGGAGTTAATGGAAAAGTCATCAGTTCCCTTAGGTCAAGCTGCAGCCCTTTGTTCTGAGATGTGATCAACAGCTGAAAGGCAACATTTGCCTGCTGCTTGAACTGGGTGACTTTGTTTTTGGTTGCCTTTGTCTTCGAGCGTTTGTTCATGTCACTCAAGGTGAAAAAATTTATGTTTTGGGGGTACCATCAAATATGGGTCCCAAATGGACATGCTTCAGTTTTTTCCTTTTACCAGTTTTATTTCCATTAGGGACCCAAGGTCCAAAAAAAAAACCCCAGGGCAGAGGGTTGTGGGGGGGGGGGTGGCCCCCGTGTGGTCCCTTTTTTGGGGGGGGCC
>JACEEZ010024127.1:95986-109696 GCA_016584305.1 Chionoecetes opilio
AAAAATCCCCTCCAAAGGCCAGTGCATAAGGGTAAATAACAAAGTTGTAATCGCCACCCCTAAATATCACCGATTGAGGTCAAACTTTGCATACGATGGTTTCTTGCATAGATGCACCATTACACCAAAGTAGGAAGAAAAATTCAAACTTTTGATTTTTATTGGCACCCTAGTCGTCACGTTGCTTCCTGTACTCTGGTCGGCTTCTCTTGTGACGTCACAACAATATTGAGTCCTCATTGGTTATTTTTGACGTCATGGCCATACTGTGATGTGATTCGTACTGGCATCAGTGCCTTCTGAGTGTTGCCACCTGTTCATGATTGTGTACCAGTGTCATACTGTTTCACTTTTTTTCTTTTCTACTGTTATTTTCTTGCAGCCTACAGAGACACTTACACTACACCTTCCCTGTGTTCTAAGAAGTATGCACATTTATGTTTCATTAACCGGTAAACTGCTGCACGCCTCTAAGGTGGCTAGTAGGGAAACTGCTGTACGCCTCATGGAAGTGCGAATTTCACATTGATTCCAGGAAGTTGCTGAGGCTCATATAAACTTGAATCCTTGCAAGTGGTTGGCAGAACCTCTCCTGTTGAATATAGCACCACAATCAAGTGGATCTTGTAAGGTACAAGGTTCTACCTGTGACCAGCGTTGTGATGTTAGGGAAGTCACAGGCATTGTATCAATAGTTCACTGACAAAATTCCGGCAGTACTTCTTTCGTTACTGGCTCAACACTGACTCCACAGAAATTTTCAGTTTATGATTTTTCTTATGGAACTAATAACTTTTGCGAGTCATTCCATTCTAGGTTGAAGGCAAGAATAGGGGTGCACCACCGTCCACGTGGTCTTTTCTTGGGCACATCAATTACGTGATAAAAGACACGGAGAAGGACCTGGAGAGGCTGGACCGGGGCTTGAACATCAGCAAGTCGAGGAAGCAGGGCTATGAAACAAACCTGGAGAGGAGGTTGGATACGGTACCAGAATCCCAATTTGGCGCTTCAAATTCACTTTTGGCGAGACGCGCGCTGACGTCACAGAATGATGTCGGCTCAGAATACACCGCCCGCATGTGACCATGTTGGTTGGTAATCAATAGATTACATGTATGGGAGAACCCCCGACCAAAGGCTTCACCGACAGCATCCGCTGGGTGACTCCCAACTCAAGCTCAAGGTGTTTGTTATCTTCCTGGCAGCCATCTTGACGACTGCGCTGTTTTTTGCTCCAAATGACGGTACCTTTGGCGTTTCGCGCTAAGACTATGGCATCTACAAGTACTGGTGGTGGTGTTGGTGGTTCGAGGAAGTCAGGTGACGATAAGAACAAGGGCAAAAAAGCGGAGAAACGAGAGTGGAGGAAAGGTAAACACACAGCCACAACCACCACCGCCTACACAACCACCACACTCACTCGTCTCACCAGGCCTAACTCCAAATAATTCATGGTAAATAACATCTGTTATCTATTATCTATTATCTTTTGTATTGTTGTTCATGTTTCACGTGTAATGTCTTTGCTTTTAAGCAGTTAAAGTACAAAAATGGAGGTCAAAAGGGTGAACTCGGGCGTCGTCAAAGACTAATGGATAATTTTTCCATTGAAAGTACTATTCACGTCTGGTTGCGAAATTAACTTTTGGCGATGGTTTGGCAAGACTAATTAAATCGCCAAACGTGAGGGACCACTGTAATGCACAAACACCTGAAAATATATTTGGAGTTGGAGGCTTTAGTAGGGGGGGCATTTGCATTGTTCGGGGTTTAGTTTTGCATTATTCGCGCAGGGGGGGAAGGGGGGGGTTATTAGTATGTAAGCCCCACGAATTTCGGATCACCAGTGTAATACCCATCAAAGTACTGCAACATTTTCAAGTCAATATACGTCCATACCACTACTTCAGGGCTATCATGAAACAGGGTGCTTTCAGTAGTGACATGGACTACCTGAACACAAGCCTACACTGTTTGCCTATCCAAAAGTCTTTACTGAAAATGTGTTTCACTGCCAGACAACTGTACACGGGAAAAGTTGGTGTACCTAGCAGTCTACAGCTTATAGTTCAGTATTAGATAATACTATAAGACATATAGATAAGTGAGGTACTAGTGACCTCATCAATAGATGTCAGTGTCAGATGAAGGTGTCAATAGACCTTCATCCACTACAAACAAGCAATTATTACCTATCTATTTTTCCTTACTTCAGTCCTGGCATACTCTTTTGAATGTCCCTGGCTGTGTTTACAAAACAATTGGCGTTATATCTCCAATTTTTTTTATTCTTGTAGCTATAGTTTAATGAGACTTGCCAATATCACCTGCCACAAGATGTCACTCATTGAAATTGAGCTACTTGGACTGGAATACATGTTAGATTAATATGATTTTCCTTGAAAATATAAGAGAAGAATACTTTATTGTCAGTGTCGAATTTCCTAGATAACAAAGCCAGAATAGTGACAATGTGGCATCTATATTTCGCTTTACAGTAAACCCTCTCTAATTTGAACTAATTGGGGGAGACCTAGGTCGAATTAGCCGAAAGTCTGAATTATCCGATGGTTACCTTTAGGCTTTAGCCCCTCCACACAATAAGAAATCACTAAAACATGCTAAAACAGCACAGATTATAGTACTTGTACTCACTAAAACATGGCAAATACTGAAGTCTTGAAATGCCATACTACTGTACAATGAGCTCTCAGGCGTCACTGATAGCGTCTTCAGGCAAGGGCTGCGTTCAGTAATGCAACACGAACGGGTGCACATGGAGGCGCACGGTTACGTCAGCATAGAGTATGCCGAGCACAAGTCCTCACACTACAGCCCGGGGAGGTGGATCGCTACCGAGTTGCCAGCTTGCGCCACAATAAGGTATGTAAACAAAGTGCAAGGAAAGACTCTCCTGTTCTTGGCTCATTATATTTCATTTCCTGATGAATCTGCTGCAAACTTCTGCTGCATCATATACAAGATCATCAGTAAGTTATTCTGCAACAATAAGAATAGCCACAGAGATACATTTCGGCAGCTGCTGTCTCGGTAACAATGTTTTTATTGTGACGTGATCAGTGTCGTTCAGTAGGGAGAGTGCGAGGGGGAGAGGGTCACGCTACTGAACGCAACAGTGATGTCACTCTGGGATATGTAAGGTACGGTCATCAGTGCTTGAGGGGCTTAATGTGTTGGAGGCGATGTGGAGGCTGGCTGACGAAGTGGATGGCACAGAGGAGGTGGAAGATGCTGCAGAAAACTCCCGACAATTTGAACAATGTGTGGTCAATTCGAACTTCAGTTTGGATTATGGAAAGTTGTTGAAAAATTAGAACTGGCCTGAAACAGGAAGAATTATCCGAAGTTCAAAATTAGAGAGAGTTACTGTATATAAATCTTATATAGCTGAACAAAGATATATAGTAGGGCCTCTAGAAATGTTTTATATATTTTATAGCTAATAAATAGCTATTCAGTATAGCTGTATTAGCTTAGCATTCATAACTTTATTCGTAGCTTAGCACCTGTTTCGATGGTATCATTCTCTCTTTTTGCCAAAAATTTAATGAATTATAATATATTTCACTGCTCAACACAGCAATCTCAGTTTTCAGCAATCTTCCCAGCATTAAAGACTTGTTGTGTTTCAAATATTGTTGGAAAGACGCATGGTGCCATTACTTTCAAAGTGTCATGCCAGAAATTTCATTCTGCAACATGCCAACCTTTTGTTGTGTTTTCCCTGTGTAAAGTGCCTTAAAGAAACTTAAGTCATGGAAACCAAATCATGGCTGACCAAGGAAACAAATGACTGTCTCTAATCTTGAGTGGCAACTTCATTTAAAATCAAGTTTTCCCGTAAAAAAGATTGACACACCAGGACAAATCTTGCCTACAACTTAGAATAATCAAACATTGTAAAAAGCCCAGTATGGTTGACTTTTGTGTCAAGTTTTCAGAATCAATGCAAAGGAAATATAAATGTTGTCACGTTTGTCACTATTTTGACCTTGTTTCATGGAAATAAAATAGGAATAGCAATGCATTCTCCTCTGTTGTATTTTCATTATGAGGTTTTTCGATAATTTCATTTGTAGATAATGTTTCTTTGATCTACTGCTTCTCAGATACATTAAGGAAAATTACAGAAAATCTAACATACTTTGGGCCCAAAGGGAACCTGTTCAGTAGTGACCTCTTGTGGTCGACAGCTTCACAATCTCTAATTTCAACAATATCATCACAAATGTATTCGTCCAGCGTTGACTTAGTTTATGCTACGAGAGAGCGTATTAAACCATCACTTGAAATTTAAATATCAACCCAATGCTGACCATTAAGGTAACAACCAAAAGCCTTGAATCGGACAAGGCACAGCAAGGTCGGGAAAAGGCAAACATGTCATGAGTACCCACAATTTAAAATTTATTTCCTGCTGTAGTCTGTTTCTGTTCTCTTTAATATAAAAAGCAAAGTGAATAACATAAATTTTATCTATAGCACCAACTGCACAAAATGCATTTGGGGTTCATCTGCCAGGAACCTAAACAAAGGGAACGCTCTAACGAGGCATTTGCAAGCATTTCATGTGTTTGGTGTGTGGGCCAAAGTGTTTGGTGTTTTGCTATTACTGAAAACACCCAAATAAATAGAAGTGCGGGAATACATACTTGAAGAACTCAGTCTTTTTGCCTTCATCAGCAATCTTGAATATTTCATTTTATGAAAAGTCCAAAACACACCACGGGGATCACAGCAAATATTGGCTCAAACATCATGCAAAGATGGAATACGTCGTGAATAAGGACAGCCTTCATGCCGCCAAGGGCTGAGTAGAAGTGACACGACACCCACTGCGATGATAGACACATTGAGTGATATACCTGTAAGATCAAGTGTGCGCGTAAATTTTGGAAATATCTGTACTCTTCATATGTTCTAAACTATCTATTTAAAATCATCCACATTAAGCAGAGGAATAGAGCAGACTCTACAAGCCGAAAACATAAGTTGGAGTAGAGAGAAAAACATAAAGAGAGAAGCTGTTCACACTTTTTCACTCCACTTATTCTTCCAAGGTATATAACTATGACATTTGATTCTTACTCTAAAAACTATTACCTTATCATATTACATGTACACAATAGCATAACATAAAAATCAATCAAAAGTAAGGAATACAATAAAACTACATTAAGGCTCTTTACCCTAAATTAGTGAAGAGCAAGGTGGGGTTTTAGAAAATAGAAAGCAAGTGATAATCAGACTCAATTTAATGAAGAAAACTGAAAATTATAGCAAAGGGTAGGAAAGTATGTACACTAAGTCAGTTATATCCGAGGATCTGAACTTTTCGCATATAACAAACTTTGTTCGTTATATGAGGTGAAAGTTCATTATTTCCAACCATTTCCGTGTACAGTAAACCCTCAAAATTAGCGACCTCCTAATTGCCGACTTCACTAATTAGCGAGTTATCCCGAAAAAGTAAAAAATCTTAAAATTGCAAAAAATAAATAAAATTGGAACGAAACTAGTTTAAACATGGCATGCAGTTGTATATGTAATGAGGCAGAATCTGCTGCTCTCTATTTCCTCCTTCAGAGAGCAAGAGATTCCGCCTCATTACAGTTGGTAGCAGAGCGTAGTTTGTCACACCTCTTGGGTTGATAATGGTAACAACTCCTGCTTGGGTCCAGTATAAAAGGTAAAGCAGTAGGAGTTGTGAGGCCCTGCTTGTGATGGCCGGGGGTGAGGAGTTTTAGTTGTGGAATGTAGATAGGGTATTGATTTTGAGAATTTTGTGTTATGGAGTTTATGTTGTGGGGGAATGTGTGCATCAGGGCATGCACAACTTTTGAGGGGTTTGGTGTAAGAGGTGCAAATTACTGTTTAAACTTCGCTCGTGAGAGAGACCCAGATGTGCACGGGAAAGGCTGGCGGGAGAGGGCTGTGCGGGAAGGAGGGAGCCTTTGTGCGGGCAGAGAGAAAAGAAGCGAGCCGTGGCGGGGGTGTGTGTGTGGTGGGGCCGCCTCACGGTGCCCGGTGTGGCGAGTGGCTGGTGTGTGTGGTAGAGTGGCGGGGGTGTGTGTGTGGTGGCCGCCTCCGGTGCCGTGTGGTGGAGTGGCTGGTGTGTGTAGTGAGGTTTGGGCCGCTCACGGTGCTCGGTGTGTGGGTGGCGGGTGCTAGGTGCTGTGTGTAAGTTTGGGAGTTGGCCGTGTGCTGGGGTGCAGTGGTGTGTAAGCCATTGGGTCAGTGTGGCCTAGTGTGCAGTGGGGGTGCAGTGGTGTGTAAGCCATTGGGTCAGTGTGGCCTAGTGTGCAGTGGTGTGTATTGGTGTAAGCCATTGGGTCAGTGTGGCCTAGTGTGCAGTGGTGTGTATGGTGTAAGCCATTGGGTCAGTGTGGCCTAGTGTGCAGTGGTGTGTAGTTTGGGGTAAGCCATTGGGTCAGTGTGGCCTAGTGTGCAGTGGTGTGTAGTGGTGTAAGCCGGCAGTAGGTGAGTGGTTGTAGGGTGTAAAATTGGTTATTTTGGTACTGTGGTTTTTGGAAACAGGCGTCAGTTTTTTCTGGTTTGTGGTTGTAAAACCATTAAGGATTTGGGTGTTGCGTGGTTTGGGGGACCGGAGGAGTTTGTTTTAAGGTATGGGGTTAAAGTGGGAGAGCGTAAACGGTTGTGGCGTGTTTTCCTGTGCCTGGAGGAGTGTGTAGATGGGGCGGGGGCCCTGGCCGGGTCGCTGGGTGAGTGAGAAAGGGGAGCCTGCCCCTTCCTTGCTCTTTTTGGCTCTCTGAAGGAATTAGAGAGCAGCAGATTCCACCTCATTACATATAGTAGACCAAGGCAATGGTAGAGGGTGCAGCGATCACATAAAGTTGGCAGCCCTTTCTCTGTCTTTCTCAGTCACGCTCGCTCTCTCAGCACGGGAACACAGTGAAGTGATAATTACAGTACAGCATGTCTCCAAAACGACTTTCATCTCCAGCAGCTGGTAAGCCTAAACCAAAGCGTATGAAGCATACCTTGACTCTAGAGGACAAAGTTAAAATACAGGAAAACCCTTATACTAACTCGGCATTGTATAACTAGGAATTTGATATTCTGCATTTTTTTTTTTTTTTTACATCTATGCCTATAGCTCCTGTAGGCAGTGACCCTCCAGGGCTCAGATGGAGCCCGGGAGGCTCTGGAGCCCTGGAGCCCTGGAGGCCTGGAGGGGGCTTGAGGGCTGTGATGGTTGGCCCTCGCCCGTGGTGGCGCAGGCAGGATTTATATAGTGACGCCTGTGATTAGAGACTCATGCCGCCCCCCTGTGTCCCTCCGATGCACTCGCAGTCGAAGGTAGAGTTAATGGACAGGGCATGTGGGTGTTCTTAGGCCACTCGACGGTGCAGAAAGATTTTAAGTGGATTTATGGGTCTCACTCGGATCAAACTCTGGTCTTCGAGAACGCCACCCGGTGACGCTAACCACTCTGCTACCGCCTCCCCTAAACTGCATCTCTTGGTTTTCCCTCGGCATATCATGCCCTCACAACCTCTTTTGTGAACATGTAAACAGAAAGTCGGCAATAAATAATGTATCACGGCATATTGCCGTTATAACTGCATCTCTTTGCTTACACTCTGCATATCCTCAGTCGCATAAAAGTTGTGTTTTTTTGTCCTATTGACCTTTTCCTGCAGGCTCAGGCTCTTCAATTTCATTCCCTTCCTGCTGGAGACACCCTTGCGTGATGGAGCTGACATCTTGAAATACAGAACTGTATGATGTAATCCCAAAACACGTAAAATAGGTGGTAAAGCCACCAGCGCGTAGGCTGAGCCGGGTTTTTGTCGTCCAACCACAGTCTTGGATTACGAATCCCGTTTTTTTTTGTCGCAATTGAAAAAGATTGGTTTCTGCTTCAAAAACACAACAAGCTTGGTAGGAGCCGAAATAATAATCAATGCAAAACATTGCAAACAATATCACAAAGTAGTATAACACACATTTCAGCAAGTGTTATTGGATTAGGATTCGTAATCCAAGACGGTGCTTGGACGACAAAAAACACGGCTCAGCCTACACGCTGGTGGCTTTGCCACCTATTTTACGTGTTTTGGGGATTACATCATACAGTACTGTATTTCAAGATGTCAGCTCCATCACGCAAGGGTGTCTCCGCAGGAAGGGAATGAAAATTGAAGAGCCTGAGCTGCAGGAAAAGGTGAAAGTGCTGGCAAGGATGGATGCAGGTGTGTCCTGCATGCTATTTGTGCTGAGTTTGATATCAAATCCAGCACATTCTATGATATCAAGAAAATAAAAGAGAAGATTCGTGCCCATGCCCTTACTTTGGAGGATCCAAGCACCTCCAAGACTACCAAGAAGAGGATTAAGCCAGTTAAGAACGTCTCCCTGGATGCAGCAATGTACAAGTGGTACAAGCAGGAACGAGCAGCTGGAGTTACTGTAACCTTTGGAGTTGACCTCCAAAACGCCGCTGTAAGGTTGGCCAAGCACTTGTAGGTGACCAATTTCAAGGCTAGTGCTGGGTGGCTCTTCACTTTTCGCAGTCGCCACTGCCTAGCCAACCGAAAAGTGGTGGAGAGAGTGCTAGTGCTGATCAAGCATCGGTGGTGCCCTTCCTTCAGAAATTGGAGAAAATTATCCAGGAGTCTGGCCCTCCTCTCTCCCAACTCTACAACGCTGACGAGGACGGGGCTTTTTCGGAGGTCTATGCCCGCCAGCACCCAGGCATCAAAGCAGGAAAGGCACATTCCAGAGAGGAAATTAGCTAAGGATCGGATCTCCATTATGTGTTGTGGAAACGCTGACGGGTCGCACACGCTGAAACCCATGGTTGTAGGCAAGGCAAAAAAACCACGGGCACTCAAAAACGTCATGGGTAACCTGCCTGTTATCTACAGGGGCAACCTCTCGGCCTGGTTTAACCGTGAACTCACCAGTGAGTGGTTCCACCATTTTTTGTGACCTGCTGTTATTAATTTCCGACAACTGTGGCTGGCAATCACAATGGAGAATGTCAAGGCCATCCTCCTACTTGACAATGCCCCAGCATGTCCCAGCACAGATGAACTGGAGGCCCATGGTGGTAGAATTAAGTGATGTTTATGCCACCAACACCAGTTCCCTAATCCAGCCCATGGACCAGGGCGTGATCGAGGCCTGCAAGTGACACTACAGAAACAAGCAGCTGGAGGAGTGCCTTGTGGTAGAAGAGGTAGAGGGACAAGAGGACACAAGGGGGCTCAGTCGCTTGCGAATTTCAAAGCGTACAACTTACGCAACACTGTGTACAACTAGGCTGAGGCGTGGGAACGGGCTCAAGTCCACCACCCTGAGCAATGCACTGGAACAAGTTGCTGAAGGGACTGAAGTAGAAGTGGACTTCACTGGGTTTGGTCAACAAGATTTCACTGCAACAGTGCACAGAGGTGGTGAGCCCGAAGTCACCGAGGAGAACATAGTCAAGTGGCTGGAGAGTGATGCTGAGGCTCTGGGCTACCACCTTCACACAGAAGAGGACATAGCAGGTAGTGTTGTGCAGGAGGCGGAGGCTGCTGCTGAAGCTGACAGTGACGACGAAGCTGACCAGCCAGCCAGCATGAAGTTGTCTCAGCTTCGTTTTCACCTGGACAAGGCTTTGGAGGGGTTGGTGGAACACCAATTTGATACATTCTACACACCTATGAGAGACATAAGAAATGCTGTTATCAAGAGACAGTTACAAGTCAGAAACAAACAAAAATTTCAGCCTTCTTCAAACCAAAACCACACGCCAGGGAACCTCAGCCCTCTACAAGTAGTGAGTCTGGTTGCAGCTTCCTGAGCAGTATCTCTCCTGATCTGCCAGCTCACATTTTCGACGACAGCAGCAGTAAACCCCACCCCGAGTGACAAAAAATAATTCTGTACATTAGTGATTAAGGCCTGTTTCACAGTTTAAGGTACAAGTATAGTGTTGCAGTAATTAAGTGCTCAAGTGACATAAAATTAAGTTGTACAGTACTGTATACAATACAATACAGTACTGTGTGGTGATTATAAAGTGATTAAAGTGATTGCGTAAACTAATACCAGTGTTAAAATGCGACCGAGTCCCCCTAACATCTTCTACATGCTACAACAAGGCTCCCCTCTCCTTGGATTACATGCCTGCTGCTACCCGTTCACTGGTAAGTGTAGTTTTTATGCTTTTACAGTACTGTATTTACTTTATTTTTTATTTTTTTTATTTTTATACCCATATCAGAGGAGGGCATTTGCATAATTCGGCATATTGAATAACTCGGCAAGGGCCAGAGCCCCTATCGTGCCGAGTTATAAGGGTTTTACTGTACTTGACATGGTTAAAGGTGGAGAAATAAACTCATCCGTTGCCAGAAAATTTGAAATTAATGAGTGCTGTGCGGTACCTGAAGAAACAAGAGGCCCAGATAAGGCATGCTGTTACCACAAGTGTTGTGGAAGTGCTAAAAATGCAGCAAATTTGAGGGATAAAGTGATGACTCGTATGGAATCGGCACTCTGTGTGTGGATAGATGACTGTAGAGGGATAAATGTTGGCACTTGATTCAAACCTGATTTGTGAAAAAGCCTTCAGTCTGCACTCCCCATACTCCGCTGACCACTTAGAAAATCCAGGCTCTTCAACAAACCCTGATCTAAAACCCTTCACTGCAAGTAAGGGATGGTTAGACCGATTCAGAAAGAGGTTTTCACTGAAAATGTGAAAAATATGGTGAATCAGCGGCAGCTGATCATGAGGCTGCTGCCGTCTATGCTAAAAAAAAGTGGTTTGAAGAGAAGGGCTATAAACCTGAACAGATTATAGAAATAGAAAAGAACAGGCTTAGGGGAGGCGGTAGCAGAGTGGTTAGCGTCACCGAGTGGCGTTCTCTTAGACCCGAGTGAGATCCCGAGTGAGATCCATAAATCCACCTAAAATATTTCTCCACCGTTAATTGACCTAAGAACACCCACATGCTGCCCATAACTACCTTCGAATGCGAGTGCATCGGATGACACAGGGGGGCGGCAATCACAGATGTCACTATAAAAATCCTGCCTGCGCCACCACGGGCGAGGGCCAACCATCACAGCCCTCAAGTGAGCCTCCAAGGTCTACCACCCGAGCCCTGGAGGTCACTGCCTACAGGACTATAGGCATAATAAAAAAAATAAAAAAAAAAAAAAAAAAAAAAAAAAAGGGCTATAGAAACATCATTTTAGAAAGGCGTCAATTCCGAATGAATTGAAAAGTGTATTGCCAAAATTCATGAATTAGCGAGGGGGGTTGGAACGTATCCCTCGCTAATGGACCCTAACCCATAACTATGTCACGGTTTGTTTACATCGTGCATTGTGGGGATAAGTCAGGGTATATGTACAACCTACAAAGAGAAGACTACGACGATGAAAAGATTCAGTTGTTTTGGGCGAAATTGATATTCCCAGGTGCTATATTTCTGTGATCTGTTCTCGCTGACAACACTACAGAAGACCTGACCTGAGGTGATGGTTGATGTGCAGAGGCTTCTAAACCAGGAAAACAGTCACAGCAGAGTCTCATTAAGAAGTAAGCAAGTGGTAGGGACACATTACGTACCTACCAGTTGCTTACCTTTTGACGAGGCTCTGTTATGACTCTGTTTTTCTTGGTTTTAGAAGCCTCTGCACATCAGCCATTACCTCAGGTCTTCTCTATAGTGTTGTCAGCGAGAACAGAGCACAGTAATATAGCACCTTGAATATCAATTTCGCGCAAAATAACTTGAAATTCTTCCATCGCCGTAGTTTTCCCTTCGTAGGTTCACCCGTGGCAACCCCGACTTATCCTCACAATGCACCGATGTAAACAAATCGTAACGTAGTTATGTCTGGGGCCCATTATGAGGGTTTACTGTATAGCATTCTCTTGTAAGAAGTGGACTTGAGACAATATTTTGGAAGACTCAGTGACATTATTTGACACCTCTACGTGAAATACATGGATCTGTGTACAAGAGACGAGGGTCTGCGCTGGTCCGATCCTACAAATTTGGCGAGTAGTGACCTCATGTTGCCATAATACAAGTACAGGGAGGTCCCGTTATACGAGCATTCGGTATACGAGAATCCGATGATACGAGATGTGTAAATTAGGGTCTATTTTCAATATACGAGATCGAAAATCCAATGCTACGACATTCAAACTGGGGTGAGTAAAATTACCAAGTTATTTACTAAAATTATAAAGTCATTTACTGACTACACACATACCGCGATTTACGAACACTCTATTTACGAATTTTCGAAGATACGAACAAAATCATTTTGTCCCAAAATTTGGTTTACACACGAATAATTCGAAGTTACGAACAAAAGTTCGTAAATTCATATACAAAATAATAAAAAAAAATTTAATACATAAATAGTAAGAATATTTATAACACCTAAATATTGTAAAAAGTTCAGTAAACAGAACCATTGGCTCAGCACATCCACACGCGGGACGCTCAAGATTGTTTGTTTACATATTCTCCGACCGGTCATGCTGTGTTTATGAACATTATTGTGTATAATCAGACATTTCATGTTATTTCAGTGAAAAATGCTTCCCAAGCAGGGTCCCAAAGTGCTAGTGGGGGGGGTGGTCCAAGCCCAAGAAAGCCAAAAAAAGCATAACCTAGAGACTAAATACTTTCTCAAGAATTTGACAAGGCGTGCGAGTAAAGGGACATGGCTATTGGGTTTTTTAGCCTTTCCCCGTCACTGTTGTAACTATTAAAAGGGACAAGGAGAAATTATGTCAAGTGCTAAAAAATGCTACCCCTTGGGGTTCCAAGCTATAAGAAAAACCTCGCCCTTATTATGGAAAACATGGAAGGCGGGTAGCTTTGTGGTTGACGACATGTGTAGTCGTATAAAACGCCGTGAAAACCTCGCCATGACTGAAAAAGCTCTTTGATATATAAGATTTGAAGGATTGAAGAACAGGGCCCATACCGTACTTCAAGTGTACCTGTGCCACCCCAAATTTTATAGCAAATAAGGGCTGGGTTTGGAACGGTTTTAAGAACCCTTTAATCTACACTCGGTTGCCCATCGGAGAGGCTGCCTCTGCTGATAAGGTGCGGCCCCTCCTCACGTCCCGTTGCTCAAGTCCCTATTGCAGATGGGGGGGAACCTCAGAAAATTGAATTTTCAAGAAAAGTCTTTATTAATTGTATGTAGCCTAAAGCCCCAAATATATTTTTTATGCAGTTTTTTTGACATTCTATGGATGTGATTTTGTTCGTAGGAAGTATCCAAATTAAATAAAGGGTTAAAAGGGGGAAAAAAACATTCAATTTACAATTTTTTTATTTTACAAACAGTTTTTTCAGGGAAATAACCCATTTGTAAATTTGAGGTGGGCCTTATTTGTTTACCAAGGGTTTACTAATCAATTGAAAATATAAATTCTGGTGCTCGGCGTGTTTCCACAAAACCCATCCCATGTCTTTTTTCTGCCAAGGGCTTTTGGGCTTCCCCCGACCCCTCCCTTGTCCCTTCCTCCCTACCTCTCGGTCTTTTTATCCGGGCCCCAGGTCTTTCCTCTTCCCCCTTTAGTCCCTTCACCTTCCATATCAGCCCACTCCCACAAATTTGTTATTTTCCCTTCTTTTTCCCGATAAAACCGAAAGGTTCCTTCTTTCCTTGCCTTCCTATTTCCTCCCG
>JACEEZ010024127.1:112048-137387 GCA_016584305.1 Chionoecetes opilio
TACCGTCCTATTTCGTAGCGATGTACCGAATGGATGCAAAGTTCACCCTGGTCATGCGCCATATTAGCGTATGAGAGGTCGGGCAGAGAATACAGAACAGCCGTATTACTAAAGGGGTCTGGAGCTATCTGTGTTGAGCAGTAGTCCACTGAGCACAAATTTGTAACTGTGTTATCAACAGTAATGCATAATACTGTTACGAAGGGCCTTGTTCGCTGCTACTAGCGAACAAGGCAAGGGTCCTTCGTCTCTACCTCTGGGGTCTCGCTAGCGGGTGTTCGACCCACGGTTCGGGTCGCTACGTCCTTTCCTCCCATTGACCCAGAGAATGGGGGGGAACCGACGTGGTGATGGCCTGGCGGAGCAGGAGACAGTAGCAGAAAAACAGCTAAGGCGAGTGGACAGGAGGATTACCCGCCCTGAAGGATTACCGTGACAGCTGTGCCTCACATTACCCGCCCTGAAAAAGGCACGTCTCCCTCTTCTGTTTGGAAGGGGGACGAGAGTGGCCCTGTGTTGGGCACGGCGTGGCTTTCAGGCTCAGTGGCGGCGACTGTGGGGTGGGGTCACGGCTCCAAGGGCGGCGCCCTTACGTGAGACTGACTTGTGTTGTGTTGGGTGAAAGACTGGGTGAATGTGTAGCGTGTGGTGATACACAAGTGTGCCGGGCAAGGGCGGCGCCCTTACGTGAGAGACAGTGACTCAGTTGTATGGAGGTCGTGCACGTGTGAGAGACAGTGACTCTATTGTGAGGAGGCCGTGCACGCGTGAGAGACAGAGACTCGAGTGTGGGCCTGCGGCGCCCCTGTGTGAGACAGTAACTCAGTGGCTCAAAGGGCGGCGCGCTTTGAGAGACGTTTGCCTGTACAGTGGTGTACATTGTGTTGGTGACTTTGTACATAGTAGAGTAGTGTGGGGGAAATAAAAGCCGTGCACAGCAGTTCAGTGTCTCCCTTTAGTCCTTCCTGTCTCCTTCCATTGCCCCGAGCCGTTAGTGGTGGTGTGACGAAGTTTAAAGAGGATTGCCCCCCCCCCCCTCCTTCGTAACAATACGTACTAACAAAAGGTTGGAGTTTAAGAGAAAACAAGAGCTGGGGCAACAAGATAGCGATTGTTGCTGCCAAGATGGCCGTGTCAGATGTAAACATCATCCACCCCCCGCTCCGCTGCTGTTCTCCATTGTAAAACGTCTGATATGTCAGGTCTGCCGCTTCACCTGGGATACTTCACTCGGCGACGCCCTCCGCGCACCCACCATGGGTCATTACCGCTCAGACTCCTCCTCGCACCCATGGAAAAGACAAACATCCCGCATATTAGATGTAGTCTTATTAACCCGCATTCGACTCGGGCCACACAAGTTGACACAACAGTTGGAAGGAGTTGATAGAAGGGAGGCAGAAAATGGTGATGGAATTTTCGCTGGACTGAATATTGTTGATAAATGGAATAGTGAAACAAAGAGCGTGTTAAAGTTTCATTTGAAGGAGTGTGAGCGGTGAGAGGGAGGTGTAGTATCTTGGGGATTCTTTTTATACACACAAGGATGGAGAAAGGGCGTCGTGGCTTTGTTGTTTATTTGACAGCGAGTCATGGACACGTGGGGACTGAGTGCGCGGCGTGTGTGTCTATGTGTGTCTGTGCTGATGATGACCTGGGGGTTTTACATTTGTGTCGCGAGGACAGTCAGTCAGCGTCAGTACTCTCTAATCCTGGTCCAGACAGGGGAATGGCCTAAGCCGATGCAGAGGGTGTGTGTGTGTGTGTGTGTGTGTGTGCGTTCGTGTGTGGGTGTGTGGGTGGTGTGGTGTGGGTGTGTGTGGTGTGGTGGTGGGTGGGTGGGTGGGTGGTGTGGGTGGGTGGGTGGTGGGGTGGGTGGGTGGGTGGGTGGTGGGTGGGTGGGTGTGGGTGTGTGGGTGGGTGGGTGGGGGGTGTGGGTGGGTGGTGGGTGGGTGGTGTGGGTGGGTGGTGGGTGTGGTGGGTGGGTGGGTGGGTGGGTGGTTGGTGGGTGGGTTGGGTGGGTGGGTGGGTGGGTGGGTGGGTGGGTGGGGTGGTGTGGTGTGGGTGGGTGGGTGGGTGGTGGGTGGGTGGGTGGGTGGGGTGGGTGGTGGGTGTGTGTTGGTGGTGGTGGTGGTGGGTGGGTGGGTGGGTGGGTTGGTGGGTGGGTGGGTGGGGGTGGGTGGGTGGGTGGGTGGGTGGGTGGGTGGGTGGGTGGGTGGGTGGGTGGGTGGTTGGGTGGGGGTGGGTGGGTGGGTGGGTGGGTGGTGGGTGGGTGTGGTGGTGGGGTGGGTGGGTGGGTGGGTGGTGGGTGGTGTGGTGGGGTGGGTGGGTGGGTGGTGGGTGGGTGTGTGGGTGTGGTGGGTGTGGGTTTGGTGGGTGGGGTGGGTGTGGTGGGTGGGTGGGTGGGTTGGTGTGTGTGTGTTGTGTGTGTGGTGGGTGTGTGTGTGTGTGTGTGTGTGTGTGTGGGGGTGTGTGGTGTGTGTGTGTGTGTGTTGTGTGTGTGTGTGTGTGTGTGGTGTGTGTGTGTGTGTGTGTGTGTGTGTTAGCGCCGCTACAGTGGTAAGCAAGGTGAGATAGGAGACAGCATAGGCCTTTGTACCACCTCGACCCCTCAATTGTCACCCCTGTACCTCTGCGGATAAGGAAACTGTATGAAAGAATGCTAGTAAAAAAGGCTGCAATGGTAGATGTAGACGAGACAAAACTCTTCCACACGGTACACCAAGACCAAGACCCATCACGGCGCCACACCGTCCGCCTCAAGGCCGAATCACACCATACCATCATGGTGACACGGCACCGTCTCATCAAATACGTTAGAATTTTTTACATTCAAACAAATAGGCGTGTTACACTAAACGGTGCGCCGCCGTCACGGCTCCAATACATCACCGTCCTGTCATGTAACGGTTTCTGCTGGGGAAGAATATTTTAACATAATGAGACTGTGCCGTGCTGATAATTGTCGTTTTCTCAAGGCTGTATGTACCCAAAACAGTGTCTTTTAGAGTTCAACTCCTCTTCTTCATCCTACAGAAGTGCTATTAATGCAAATTTCTTCCACCATAGCCTCTGAGGCACCATACCATGTCTGCTTAGAGGGTGAGCAGGAACTGCCAAAAATGACGGAACCGTGACGAATAGTGTGATTACAAGGCACGGCTGACGGAACGCTGACGTGATTTCAGAGTGTGAACCAGCCTTCACCTACAGGTACCTTTCTGAAGAAGACTAATCAACCCTCGCGACTGTGATAGATTCATAGGTGTAAACCAGGGCAAATATCGTCGATCCTGACAATGGTGCCCTTCAACAATTACAACAATAACAACAAGGTAGAGATGGTTACCTTACAATGTTACCTAAATATCTTCGTGAAGTTTTGTTATTGGACAACCACCAATTTCGAGGCCAAAACTTAGTCCTCCTGAATAGTTTTGATGTGTTTTGAATTAACCTGGCTCTCGTTTTTTTCGGACATCAATGTTTGTTTACATGTGTGAGTGATGGGCGGGCAACCTGCCCCTCCATTCAATTATTAGTATAATTCCATTATTATTCAATTGCGCCATGGGAAATGGGGCTCAAAATACTTAGAATGAAGAAAGCTACACGATAATGTAGGTAAGAATCCTAGGATTTTTGAAAGCCTACTACCAAAATAGTACCAATATTTATACTGCAAATTTTCCACAAAGTCTAAACACATAGCAGAAAAGCAACAAAGGCATACCTACAACATTAAATCTAAGCTATATGTCATAGGTAGCAAATTATTAGAATATCAATTCGTGGAGGCATCCTGCAATATATTATGACCGATTTTGGTTACAGTCATTCCCTTGACATTTTAGCTAGTATAATTTTTCATTCACATTCACTGCACTGTGAATATTGTACTATGTAGGTACAGGCTCATAATGATTTGCTTTCCCCTACAAATCCTTTTTTTTTTTTAATAACTTATGATGAATTTACGAATTTATTTTTTCCCTCAAAAACACCAATATTGTTTTTCTTCTCAAAACCTCCTTGTAAAATAGGGGTGCGTCTTATGCGGAGGTGCGTCTTATGCGCCGGCAAATACGGTATATATATATATATAATATATAATATATATATAATATATATATATATATATATATATATATATATTATATATATATATATATATATATATATATATATATATATATATAAATATATATATATATATAATATATGAGATATAACGAGAATCGGATGATACGTGTAATTACGTAATGTAACGTACGATGTGTAAATTAGGGTCTATTTTCAATATACGAGATCGAAAATCCAATGCTACGACATTGAAACTGGGGTGAGTAAAATTACCAAGTTATTTACTAAAAGTAAATTACAAGTTATTTTCTAAAATTATAAAGTCATTTATTGATTTTAGCTAAGGTTGTATGATAATTAATCTGAAAATATGATAATTCTGGTGGCTCGGTACGACAATGTGGCCTACAAAAATTCACATCCCTGTTGGCAACACTGCAGGCGGACAACAACACGCGCTTGCCAACCTATCTCCAGCCTTGTTTTAGCTTGAAAAACGTCAAAACGTACGACGAAGTCATAGACGAGGTGAGTGAGAGGTGCAGGAAGATGTGCCGTGTGTGTGTGGGTGTGTGGGGAGGGCGGGGAGGGTGTGAGAGGTGGAAATAGCCAGCTCTCGTGTGTCTCAGTTGGGGAAAACGTGAGGAAAAGTGAACGATGGACTGAACGATGTACCATGATTCAGATGCACAGAGAAGAGTTTGTGGGCAGTGGAAGAGGTGTGCGCACCCCTCCCTTGTCCCTTACCTACCCTACCCTCTCGAGTCTAGTGTATCACGCGGGCCGCGGCATCCCCAAGAGTACATACAACGTCTTTGTTGCTTGTATGTATTGTGCCTTATGAGTCGATTTTAGTGATTTGTTGGTTTACTTAATGTGCTTATTGTGACTTATTTGTGCTCTGTCCTACTGTGCTGTCACACTCTTAATTCACTGTGTTTTGTGTGGTGGTGTGGTGGTGCGGTGGTGTGGTATATAGAGCCCTATATTTGAGAGTTTGAGAGTTTGTTGTGTTTTCTATAGTTTATTTAAGCTTGAAAAACATGTTGTATTTTTTCTTTCTTTTCTTTCTTTTAATTGATGGGGTCCTGGAACCAAACCTATATTTTACCATTAGTTATGTGTTTCGTTATACGAGATTTCGCTTTACGAGTATGCCAGGTGGATCCTAACTGCTCGTATCTTCGGGACCTCCCTGTATAGGATTTCCGGGCGGGACAAAGGGGTATTTGGTTGACCCCAGTCAGGTCACCCCTAGCAAGGCGTGACCTGAAGGGTAATTAAGCATATGGCGCGGTCTGACCTTTAGGGGTAGTTAGCCAGGTGTGTGGCCCCAACCTTGGGACCTCTACACTACCCTCTCTTGTATCAGTGTCCCCTACGGGCCTACAGTACAATGTATTTTTTGCTTGTTATGAATGTTTTATGTTTAATTAATGTGCACTTATGTTATTTTGTGTGCTATTTTCTCTTTCAGAATGCTTTTTCTACAGAATAGGTAGTACAGTGTGGGTAATATAGACGCTGTGTGTTTGTTGTGTTTGGTATAGTTTATTTTAGCTTGAAAAACATGTCTTTGATGGGGTCCTGGAACCAAACCTATATTTTATTATTAATTATGTATTTCGCTATACGAGATTTCGCTTTACGAGTATGCCAGGTGGAACCTAACTGCTCGTATCTTCGGGACTTCCCTGTATATATATATATATACAGGGAGGTCCCGAAGATACGAGCAGTTAGGCTCCACCTGGCATACTCGTAAAGCGAAATCTCGTATAACGAAACACATAACTAATGGTAAAATATAGGTTTGGTTCCAGGACCCCATCAATTTAAAAAGAAAAGAAAAAAAAAGACATGTTTTCAAGCTAAAATAAACAATAGCAAACACAACAAACACAGTGTCTATATTACCCACACTGTACTATCTATTCTGTAGAAAAAGCATTCTGAAAGAGAAAATTGCACACAAAATAACATAACTGCACATTAATTAAACATAAAACATGCATAACAAGCAAAAAAGACGTTGTAACGTATGGGACGCCACGTGATACAAGAGAAGGTAGTGTAGCGGTTCCAAGATTGGGGCCCCACACCTGCTAATTACCCCTAAGGGTCAGGCCGCGCCATATGCTTAATTACCCTTCAGGTCACGCCTTGCTAGGGGTGACCTGACTGCGGTCCCAAGGTTGGGGTCGCACACCTGCTAATTACCCCTAAATGTCAGGCCGCACCATATGCTTAACTACCCTTCACGTCACGGATTGCTAGGGGTGACCTCACTGGGGTCAACCAAATCCCCCTTTGTCCAGCCCGGGAGTGGTAGGGCGAGCATTTTGAACTTGATAATTTTACTCACCCGTTTGAATGTCGTATCATTGGATTTTCGATCTCGTATATTGAAAGTAGACCCTAATTTACACATCTCGTATCATCGGATTCTCGTATACCGAATGCTCGTATAACGGGACGTCCCTGTATATATATATATAGGGAGGTCCCGAAGATACGAGCAGTTAGGTTCCACCTGGCATACTCGTAAAGCGAAATCTCGTATAATGAAACACATAACTAATGGTAAAATATAGGTTCGGTTCCAGGACCCCATCAATTAATTAAAAAAAAAAAAAAAAAAAAAAAAAAAAAAAACATGTTTTTTAAGCTAAAATAAAATTTGGTAATATTTAGTAGGGGTGCAAGAACCCCTTGAGGAATCCTATGATCCCTGGTGATATCCTATGGTGCTATCACAGGCATGGGAGCTGACCTGACTTCTTCAGGAAGGCACAGGTAGGCAGGTTACAGCTGATAACGGGGTGTTGTGTTGTGCGGGGGCAGCGGCCGATATCCGCCGCCAGCGGAGATATCCTTGGTAATTATTTAGTTGGAAAGCGAGGATCCTTTGAGGAATCCTATGATCACTGGTGATATCCTATGGTGCTATCACAGGCGTAGGAGCTGACTGTCTTCTTCAGGAAGGCACAGGTGAGGCAGATGACGGGGTTTTTGAGAGAGGTGGCGGACGGGGCAGGCCGCCGCCTCCTCCGCCACGGTAGGTTTGGGCAGGCTTAAACGTCTTATCACTCGTTATTATACAACTTAGTGATTATGGTGAGATGTTATATACACGAGTCATTATCTAAATCAATGTAGCACCGTGTGTCGCCTTAAATAAGGGCTATTTAAAGATGTTATGATAAGGTGACTGCTGGCGAGGCAGTGAGTGACGAGAAATTCTTGCCGCGGAGTCGCCCCCATAACACAAATATTCACTATTTTAACCCACATACACACCTTCTACCACCAAAACACTAGCAAACACAGGCTCCTTACTTATATATTTTACTATCTGATACATTAAAACTCCTTAAAATGCAAGCATTCCAAATAAAACGAGAATTAGTTTTAATGACGGGGACAGAAGGCAGGAGAGGCAGTCTGGCATGCCATTCTTGCCCGGAATATGTCTCGCAGGCTTGTGATTGGTCGAGAAGTTTAAAAACTGTTTTGTCATTGGCTGGTGATGGATGACGCCTTAGCCAGTCACAACCTTCCTACTCGTTTACGACCTATCGAGTGAGCTTTGTAGCTTCCGTCGTAAGGGAAAGTAGTATCTAGGTAGTGCGAGCAGGTCGTTGCTGGCCATACTACGTCCGTTGCTGGCTTCTCGCCCAGGGTTGTGAATTTTTGTAGGCCACATTGTCGTACTGAGCCACCAGAATTATCATATTTTCAGATTGATTAATTATCGTACAACCATATCGATTATCGTAAAATCATATAGTCAGTAAATGACTTTATAATTTTAGTAAATAACTTGTAATTTACTTTAGTAAGTAACTTGTAATTTACTTTAGTAAATAACTTGGTAAATTTTTACAAAACCCCAGTTTGAATGTCGTAACATTGGGATTTTCGATTCGATTTGAAAAACACCAAAAATTTACACACTCGTATCATCGGTTTTCCGTATATCGAATGCTCGTATAACGGGACCTCCCTGTTTTTATAAATTTTATATATATAAAATATTGATTAATATATAAATATATAATATATATATATATATATATATATTTAAAATATATTATAATTATATATATAATATATAATATATATATATATATATGTAATATATTATATATTTATATATATGTATATATATTTGTAAATATTTTATTTATTATATATATAATTATATGTATATATTTATATATATATATAATATATATTATATATATATATAATAATGTAAAAATTTTGGGGGTGGTCCTTAAAAAAAAAAATTTGGAATTTTTTTGTTCCTAACCCGGGAATTTTACCTTTCAAGGGGAAATCACCCCAAAAATTTTTTTTTATGGAATTCGGCTGTAAAAGATGTTGCCCCATGACCCGAAGTTTTCCCTCTGTGACTCGTTCGACTGGTCGGGTGTTATTGGAACATACTCCATTTCCTCCTCCTATTTTCACAATTTTTTTCCTTCCAAATTCGTTCTATTTGTCCAAATTAATTTTAACATTTCCCTTTTTCTTTTTCAGTTTGATATGGGACTGGGAGCAAAAATTTTCTTGGGTTCCCCAAACGGAGGTAATTGGCTCCAAACTCCCTTTTCCAACAGAGAGGTTTCTGGGGGGTCTTTTCCACCGTCACAGCTCAAAAAGAGACTCTCCGCGATGTCCCCTGGCCGTCCCCCCTGGGGCTCATTTTGGGATAGGGCCGGATCCAATGACCCCAAAGACAACATTGTCCCCAAAGATTGAAACTCCATGGGGAGTAGAGCTCCTAAAAGAAAGGTCGCTATCGGCGATCGGGAGGCTCAAATCTCAAAAGAAAAGGTTTTTGAGGTACTCTCGACAACCTCTTCGACGTGGCACACGGGAATGCGTGACCATGATACCAAACCGGGGGACAAAGAGTTCCTCCTCGCCCAAGGGGAGCCAGGACGGGGGAAAGGGGATGGGGGGGTCGATTCCGTCCTTGCTGTCGGAGACGAGGAAATCTCTTCGTTTGGAAAAAGGCGCTCTTTCTCCCCCCGCAAACAAAAAAGGGCCCCCCTCCTCATTGTGGCGCGCTCGATCCTCGCCGTCGTCCACTCCAACCTTCAGCTGTTTCTCAGATAAGAATACGGACAGTTGGGGGAGCGAGTCCTGCGAAGGGGCAAAAAGGGGCCCCAAAAAGAAAAACATCGTTCTCCGAAAATGGGGCCCACTGGATCGAACCACGGACCCGATGTTCCGCGAATCTGCTGCTGAACCCACGTTGCCTAGGCCGAACGGCAAGAGCTCAACATAAAAACCCTCATCCATCCGACGCCAACGCTTGAAACATCGTCCCGGCCAGGGCCCCAAAAGATCAGAGAGGGGTTTGGGTTCAGGAACTCCGCGGGTGGCCCCACTGGGAGGGAAAGCTCTGATGGACTGACCACAAGAACATGTGGCCCGTTCCCGATCTCATTTCCGGGAAATTGGGGGGCGCCCAACTGCTCGCCGTCGCCAAGTTGGGATGCACGGGAAGAGCATGGCGGCGCGGTGGCTCGGCCCTGGGGACTGGGGGTCGCGGATCGGGTAGTCGGGATGTCCTTCCCCACGGCTCCAACACCGCCGCAAAAAAAGGGGGGCCTGTTCCTCATCGAACAAAAAAATGGAAAAGACTGCGCATTTGCTGTCGCACCATACCTGGAGCTGGTGGTACATGCGGTGTTCGTCCGTGTTCGGGGGTTTTTCCTCATCGCCCGGCATCTGCTTTTCAAACGCTTCCAAACCCTCATGGGAGAGCATCGACCGAGGGGAAATTCGGCAGGGGAATCATGGGGGAGGAAGTGGCACTGTTCTAGAGGACGTCAAGGATGGGCTCTTTGAGGGCTCTTCAAGTCCTTCAAAGCGTGAGGACCTTCCGAGACTACCGGGAATTGGGCAAACTTGTATCATTTTTTCCTCGTGGTGCCCCCCGGGGAATTCATTCCTTGTCCTGGAGCAATGCACCAGGCCAGATGGATTCAAAAGTCCTCTACTCCTTCAAATTTGGATGTTGGGGCCAGTTCCGCTTGACGAAGGGAGGAGGGTTTGGGGCTCCAGGGTTTTTGCCCCTTCGTCCCAGTCTACGCAAAGGACTGGATTGAGGTTTTTTTTCGGTTCGCCCCCTCGTCACCCGAATCATCAAGGCCCCGGCACCTACGACAAAAATGACCCTAATCGGAGACGTCGCGCTTTTGAAAATGTCCCAACCATCTGTGGTACGTGTAAAGAACTGGGTTGGGGTGTCCTTTTCACTCCCCGGGCCCGCGAGACCAAAAAAGCCAGGTTACGGCCCTACGACAGAGGAATTTTACGGGGGGGGACATGGGTCCGAAAAGAGTCACGCTTCCAAAAAGTCGGGTCCGAGATCTCCACCGGAAGACTTCGCAGTGGACGTACTCTCCATTTTTCCGGAAAGCTACCCTGGATGAGGCTTCCTCGATTGCCCCGGACTCGTGGCAGAGGCGAGGGGTTCCACGGTCCTCTCAGATCGTCCGGAAAAACCCCCTGTGGGTGAAACCACCGGAAAGAAAGGAGTTTCGCTCTCCAAGAGTTCAAACGATCCCTCACAAAGGATAGGAGCCTTCAGTTCCTCCTTCAAGTGGGGCGGAACCCCCGGAAGGCCTTCCCGGACCCGCGGAACGACCCCGGCCCACACCAGGGCCACAGTGAGGGGCCCGGCAGCACATACCCCGCCTCAGGGCTAATACCTAACTGAGGGGGACCTGGGCCCCGGGGCCAGGGTAAAATTTGGGGAGGCGTGGGCAACATCTTTTCGTGAACGATTCGGCTGAAATTTTACTCCCAAAAGTATTTTCATAAAAAGAAATATTCGGGTTTGGAAAATAAAGTTTCTCAAAATTAAATTTTACATACATACTAAGGACCACCCTAATTATATATATATATATATAATATATATATATATATATATTATATATATATATTATATATAACATATTTACCTATATATTATATATACTATATATATATATATATATATATATATATATATATATATATATATATATATATATATATATATATATATCAATATATCATATATATATATATATATTATATATATATATATATATATTATATATATATATATAAATATATTATATATATATATTATATATCTATATATATATATATTTATATATATATATATATATATATATATATAGATATATTAGGGTGTCCCTAATTTGGCAATTTTCGAATTTCAACCAGGACGGGCAGTCATATTGATCCATTTACTCTAAAAACGACGTGTGCAATATATTTTTGAAAAATATTTATATTTAGGGGTGGCGCAATAAGTCTAAAATCTGACATATTTCACAATAATTTTAATACGGTTCTTGGTTTATTATTACGAGCGAGCGCGAAGCGCTCGAGAGTCCTCACTGGATACGGGATTTTTCTCACATCTAGCGGCCGACCCGACCCGACCGACCGTCACCCTTTTCAGGAGCTTATATCTTTGGAATCCCACTTCCAATTGACAAGCGGTCTTCGCCATCTGATATCCCTCCATTCAATTCAGATTCGCCATTCAATCCCTATTCGTGCCTACAGACAAATTTCCTTGCTATCGGGTTTCTATGGGCTCGCCCGTCCTTCGACGATTAAGGCGTCTTACTGGTAATAATACATGCATGACATTTTGGCTTGTATGTCACAGCTTTGAATCTAGGAAGCCCTTTCAAACATGTTTGTACTGGTTGTGTGGTGAAAGTATCTCTCTGGCCACCCCCCTCTCTATGTCACGTTTCGGACTGGATTTCGTCAATAAGTTAAAACATGTCAGCCGGGCAGGCACAACTGCTCGAGCTGTCGCTGATCGTCCTGGGCGGACAGCCGCTGCGTGGGATCAGGATATTGCGTCCTGGTGCCCTCCACCGTGCCCGCTGTATGGCAAAAATAATTTACGCCATCAAGATCTACCTGTTCCGCGATCCAGAGCAGTTCCGCCTCACTGCAGGAGAGAAATCTGGAATTTGACGCCTCGTCGCTTTCACTGTCTCGACGTACGTGTCGTCTTGGTTCCGTGCGACATCCCCAACTGCGGACCTGGCACGAGACCTCCAACTGCTCAAGATGTTGGTGTCCTACCCCGACAAAGCAGTGGCCATGGCGACGGCAACGGTCTTCGGGTGCCATCTCTGGTACTTGAACGAGAGGAGAGTTGCTCTTGCGTTCTTCGACGATCACCTGGCCATTGAGACGAAGCGGGAGATGATCAGGGCTCTGCAGGAGGAAGAGGGCTCCGACGACCCTCCTCGATGAGCAACGGTCGAGCTTACATTCACTGATCTGGCAAAGAAAACTGTTGCAAGTTTCGTGACTTCTGTCACGCCGTCCTTCTTTGAGATCCTTGGGTTGGATGCGGGTCTTCTGGTAGTCGACCCAACGGTGTGCCCCGACAATCTGGGATACACCGCCATCGCCGCCTGCGTCAAGGAACTGCGCACTGTGAACGACTTCGCTGAGCGAGGCGTCGCCCTGATGCAGGACTTTAACCTGGCCCTCACCAAAAACGAAGAGTAGAGGCAGTTCCTCCTCCAAGTCGTGGAGGAGCACCGGAGGAAATACCCGACGCTCGAAAGTCCACAGTGACTGTGAACTAGGCGACAATGAGTGGGAGATGGGCGCCCATGAGAACCCCCCTAGAGGGGCTAGTACTCGAGAAGAGGGGGACCTAGAATCAACGCTGTGAAATTAAATGTGCTTACAACCATGTTTATTACCTCAAATAATGTAACATTCATATTTGTAAGTGACAAATCATTTTGAAAATGACCTATATCGGCACATAGAAAATGTCCAATTCTTACAGAAAGTAATAAACTTCAACCTCACTGCGCGACCCCTAAATATTAATATTTCTAGACAGATCTCTACATACGTTGTTCTTCGAGCAAATGGAAACACTTCGACCGCCCATCCCGGTAACATTCCGAAAAATTAAAAATTCCCATCAAATAAGGGGCACCCTAATATATATTATATACTGTCGGACCCCGCCGGACAACACTGAGTTCGCCCTGAACGAAAACTCGCACTACACGAAATAGGTAAAATATCCCATGACTTGCCGAACACGAGTTTTAACTCGCGATAACACGGAATTGAATTCCGGCGGAGTGCGATGCTGTCGGCGGCCATTTTTTTTTTTACCGGGGACGCCTGGGCACGCTCACAGCCGGGGCCGCCCAGAGCTGCTACACGTAGTCTTTCTCTCTCTTGCTCGTGCTGCTGTTGCCTCACGTCGTGGCTCCTGCTGGCCATGTCCTCCAAGCGTTCAGCTCCACTACTCCAGGGTCAAGCGAGAAGAAGAGGAAAGTGTTGTCCCTAGCGGAGGAAGATAGATGGCTTGCTGCTGATGATAGGTGGCTAGGCTGGTCTGCTACGGCAGAAGTTTGGGCCTGACAATGAGGCCACTGTTCGTTTACCATCTGAAAGACCCGTGAAAAAAAAATAAGACAAAGCGGCGACGAGAGTGCTGATGTCTCTTAGCAAAGGTGGCTTCTGTGAGCCGACGTGACCCGCGGCTAGAGAAGATAGGAGAAAAATTTTTTAAATGAACAGGTGAGTTAATGATTTTTCAGATAAATACAAGTTTATGTTATTGTGTGTGGGGCTACATGTGTTGTGCAACAGGTGCTCGGGGTGGTGTTAAGGGTGTTCAGGGAGTTAATTATTAGTCATATGAATAAAGTATGTTTATTTACCTATGTTACTACGATATTACTACGGGTGTGTGTGTGTCGTGTGTGTTGTGCTACGTGCAGGTGTGTTAACAGGTGCTGCTGTGGTGTGGGCTGTGTTGACGGCATGTGGTGTTGTGCTACGGCAGGTGTGTTAACAGGTGCTGCGGTGGTGTGGGCTGTGTTGAGGCATGTGTGTGTGTGTGTGTGTTGTTGCTACGTGCAGGGGGTGTTAACAGGTGCTGAGGTTGTGTGGGCTGTGTTGAGGCGCGGTGTGTGTGTGTGTGTTGTGTGTGTGTGTGTGTGTGTGTGTGTGGTGTGTGTGGTGGGGTGTGTGGTGGTGCACGTGCAGGTGTGTTAGAATGCATGCATGTGTGTGTGTGTGTTGAGGCATACCGTTGTTACAGTACCATTGATTACGCATTGTTTTTTTCTTGTTCATTTACGCATAACAGGTTGGATGGATAGCAGAGGCAGTGGACAGCGGAATAAGAGCAAATGGACGGCTGTAGCCATCAGGGAAAAGGCGCGAGGAGCATATACGACACCTAGCAGAGAAGGAGCCTTCTGAATTCCTCCCTGCCCCCGCGGTTATGCCAGCCAATGGGGTGGTTCCATAGATTCAAGCAGCGTGTTTAGCCTGCACAACATTGCTCGCACAGGTAAAAACCATTCAATATATTTTAACACTTCTATCTATCTAATATTGACTCATGCTATATTCCGTAATGAAGAGCCATTAATATTTTTTCACACTTCTATCTATCTATCTATTGACTTGCCAGATTCCCATAATGAAGGTTTGTCTTCGTTTTTTTTTCCACAGGTGAGAGTGGGTCAGCTGATAAGGAAGGGATGCAGGCAACCTCAGCACCTTCAAGTCCCTGATTGAAGACAGTGACTACCTACCTGAGCAGGTGTTCAACGCGAACGAAACTGGCCTATTTTACAAGAATAATGGGCAATAGGACTTACCATCCACAAGGAAGTCAAGAAGTACCCAGGATCAGGCATTTAAGGACCGTCATGACACTGCTGTTTGTGGGGAATGCTGCCAGGGGACTGCAAAGAATTAAACCGCTTCTTGGTATCGTGCTGCCAAACCCACGTCCTATGAGGGACTAAACAAGCGTTTTCTTTCAGTGGTATGGAAAGCAAACAAGAAAGGCATGGTGACAGCGAAGGTGTTTTTGAGGAGTGGTTTCCACGAACATTTGGGCCAGAAAGTGGCAGCTTCTACATGTCCAAGAAAATCTGGCATTTAAAGGCAGTTTGCTAGGGATATGTGGTGGAAACACTTCACAGGCACTTAACCTGGACCATCCGAATGTGTGCGTTTCCTACCTTCCCCCAAAGGAACAACTTCCTGTTGCCACCGATGGACATGGTGTGATTCAAGACATTCAGATGCAAACTACCAGAGGGCTGTGTACGAGAAGCATCCAAGAGGATGGAGACGACAGCACGATGACTCTCATTGGCTTCTGGAAGCAGACAACATCCGACATGCTCTTTTGACCATCAAGCAGGCATGGATAAAGTGAAGCCAAGCACCTTTTTAATGCCTGTGGTCTGCACTCTGCTGAGTGTGTCAACGACTTTCAATGGGTTCCCTGCAGTCACTCAGCAAATGAAGGACATTGTAGACCTGGGCACACCCACTGTGGGTGTGGAAGGCTTCTTGACATGACTGAGGAGGATGTGGCAGAAACTCATTGGACTCCCATGGAAGCAGAGCCTTCAGTGGAAGGATTAATCCGATGGATGAACAAGTAGGTGCGATTGATGCTGATGAAGATGAAGACACAGGAGACCAAGGCCTGTGTTTACCATCATGAAATTGAGAAACTTGCTGAGGAAGCAGATAACTGACGAGCTCTTTCACCGACCAGGACCCCATACAGGAGAGGAGCATCAAGTTCAAGACGAGTTGCGGATGAGGCCTTATACCATAAAAGGAACTTTAAGGAGCATGAGGCCTCTGCTTGCCCAAAAGCCCATCACAGCTTTCTTCCAAAAACCATCTTCCAGCCAGCACACCAGCCAAGGAAAGCATTTCTACACCGCTACACCTCCTGTTTATACACCAGCCAGCAGCCTGTTACTACTGCTACACCAGATAATACTACCTCATCAATGTCATCTGTCTCTCCCATCCATTATGTGGCTTTGATGAATCCAGGATGATACAGGACAGGAGTGATCTCCACCCAGCACACCAGCATGCTCCTGCTACACAAGCCAAGCAGCCTGTTTACCCTGTTTTTTTTTGTATTGTTAATGAAACCATTTTTAGTTTTAAGGTATTTTTTATTATTAATAAAAAATATTAATTGTTAATAACAGTTGTTTCCTTCATCTTTATTTCACCCAAAAATAGTAGAAACATTTTTTACCCTCCAAAAATGAGGTTGGGAACCGTAACCTATTTTGTATTACAAAAAAAAAAGTGTGAATTCTTTTTTTTGGACCCCCCCAAAAAAAGTTGATGGTCTGGGAAACGAACCCGATTTTTCATATTGAACCTGTTATCGCCGAACCGGAATTTTGCCGTGCACGACAGGGTCAGGACCGTACTGTCGTGTTCGGCGGGGGTGCGACAGTATACGTATATAATATATAATATTATATTTAGAATATATATATGTATATCATATATATAAAAAAAAAAAATATATATAATATAATATAATATTTAATATAAAAAATTTCACCCCTATCAGCTAACAACCACCCTAATATATTATACTATATATCTATAGTATATATATATATATAATTTATATATAGATATATATATATATATATATCTATAATATGATATATTATATATATATATATTATATAGATATCATCATATATATATATATCTATATATATATATATATATATTATATATATATATATATAATATTATATATATATATATATATATATATATATATAATATATATATATATATATATATAATATATATATATATAATATTATATATATATACATATATATATATATATATTAGGGTTGGGTGGTTGTTAGCTTATAGGGGTGAAATTTAGTATTGCAACTTGTTTATGCTCCTCACCCGTGAGATCCTGTTCGTATTATGAGAAAACCCCCTGGAAAAGGTTCATGGAAGTTCGGGTAAGATTTACCTTGTGCTCAATGATGTCAAAAGTTTTACACCCGGAGCTCAGGCACTGGCAACTGGTCCCCTCCCTTGTGGGAGATTAGCCGTTCATGACGGGGGTTCAGGCTTCCAACCATCATTGTTGCCAAGTTTACCAGTTTGTGCCGGGTTTGTTTCCGATGCGTCAGGGTACAGAGGGCGATGGTCTGCAACAACTTGCAAGAGTAACTGGAGCTGAATCCTCGTGCGTGTCACAGCAAGCGGTTATACTCTGAACAAAGGGCGACGCCCCGCTCGGCCGTGTCCATTTGTGACACAGAGGCCATGCACTGCTTGCCAATGCAGCCTGGTAAAAGCACGAGTTACGGCACTCAGCGGGTCTGCATCCAGAAAGTCACTGTTCCCAGGTGGCATTTTCTTGAAGAAGCTGGGGTTGTGGGCAGTCGCAAATCTTTGAGTCCCCCCCCCGGCGCCCAGCGATCGCACTTGCCAGAAGTGTGGGGCGCTTTGATGGGAGACTTAATCACCATCATCTACCTCGTTTTGATGGCCGCCGGCATCCGCGCTTGTCATCGATTGTGACGTCTCCTTTCGAACAAGGCAAAGCACAAGCTCTTCAGATAAGTACCAAAGGTGATCAAACATCTTCTTCAGTGCTGCCTCTGCCACAGGCTTGTTGATGGTCGAGTAGGGAGTCCAAGCCTGGAGCAGGCGCGAGATCATTGCGCGGAGCTGCAGATGCTAAGGTGCTCGTCCATGCCTTGCTGTAATCGTCCGCAGTGAATACGGAGACGCTCCTGAGGCCTGTCCTCCTTCGTTGTCAGCAGTGAACTGCTTCCGGAACATCCTTACTTGAGTGAGTAGAGACTTGCTCATCATCTGGCGTGGTGCATTGCAGGCCTGGTGCAAGGAACCACACCCGCGCGGGGGTATACCGCCGATAAAGACAAGCTTCAGTTCCAGTAGCTCCCTGTAGTCATCTCGGAGTCCCGTGCGTTCATCCAGAGCCTTTTCTGAACCCACCTCGGCGTTCAAACTCCAACAGGAGAGAGGGCGACCATCTTCTGTCGCCGCTGCGCCGGTCACATACTGTTGCTTGTCGATGAACTACCACTTTGCTGAAACGCCGAAACAAACCGACGTCTGGCCCTGCGGTACGGTCCCATTGCAGACAGGAAGACAGCTCCAATCACAAGCTCCAAGGACGTGGTGCTGGCAGGCAAAGTAGAGGCAAGTCCTTGTCGAGAGCTCGCTCAATTAGAGCACATGGCCCTGGTGATGGCCAGTGTTCGCTGCGGTGGTTGTCAAAACTCATGCCGCGATTCGGTTGGTCAAGTTCCCCATTCTTGCACTGCGCGACAACAGCGCGAGCAGCATGAGTGCCTCTGCCACTGGAGCTTGCTGCTCCGCGGAGCTGAGATGCGCTCTCCCCGACACCAGGATTGGGAGACGATCGACGTGTTCCTTTGGTAGTGAGGTCCATCATCAATTTTTCATCCCAATGTTACTATGAGAGACCGTCAGACTGATCTCCAGCATTCACCGAAATCGTGGCGTTCGCGAAGTTTACCCGGCGATGATCGCGGATGAGGCTTCGGTGATATTCAGCTCCTTCGGGGTTTGGCCCCAGAGGCGTGCTGGTCTCTCGTAAAGGACCGTAGACAGCTGCGCGGTCGCTCACCTTTCGCTCGATCAAGGGATGATGCTATGCCTGGCGTCACAACGTTTTTTCAAGCCGCGCTTGCTCGTTTCGGCTCGGTGGGGAAACAATGGCCACTGCAGTGGGAGCTTCGAGTGGGGCAGGGGCTACTGCCAGGAGGCTGCGCGTGGATGATCCAATTCCGCAGTCGGACGATGTGCGGCTTCGTAAGAGCGCCTTCTCCTGCCTGAGTATGGGCCGCGTGGCATTCTGCAACACGCTCCTCAAGAGCAGCTTGCACGGGGATCAATGCGCCCCTCCTCCCACGTCGACCAGGCTCGCGCTGGGCGAGAGGAAGTCCTTCGTCCCTCCCACCGCCTCTGTCATTATCGCCATGGCTCATTTGCATGGGCCACGTTCGAAACAGGTCATTATAGTTTTCTCACCCAAACTACTTGCTCGCACACTTTGAGTAGAGGTACGTGCGCTTTTGTTCTTCGGATAAGGCATATCTTATGCAGCTTCGGATCTTCGTGGCCCACCTAATCAATTCGTTGCATGGAATTCTTGCCCATAGCCCAGACTCTTCAACAATATGGAGACCTCGTGTGCCGAAACGCGGATGTCTTCTTCTGAAACATCGAGCTTGTAAATAACAGACCCAGGACTTCTCTCGCAGATGGTAGTTGGGCTCCAGGGATTGTTTCCAGTGGTGCAACAAGGTACCGTTTCTTCGTATTTGTGTTTGCCACACACACAGACAAAAAAGCACGTCTGGAAAAGAAAATTGTACACTTTAAGACGAGAGAAACAGATTAATTATGTGATCATTGAGAATTTGCTACAATTAACTTAGAAAGCATTCTAATAAGGACGTTCTCGGGCATTTGTTCGTTAACAAAAGCCCTCTTTCGCCGTTTTTACACTACATTCGCCTTCGGGTGAAAACTTCCCAAGGTCATTGGAGCAGCAGGTAAATGTCATGCTTATTTTGATAAAATTTTGTCTACAGTTGTTTTCTAATGAAGTGTAATAGGAATCCAAGTGGGGAGCACTATTTTTACAACTTTCAGTTTTTAACGACCACCCTAATATAGATATATATATATATCTTATATATATATAATAATATATATATATATATATATATATATATTATATATATATATATATACACACACACACAAAACCTCGATTTCAACGCGACCTCCATTTCCCGATATCGGATTGCCGGACAAATCCGAGATCCAGGGATATGTCAGGAGTCCCGGACAATTTTTTAATTTTTTTATTACGTTTGAAATGCATGGTCCTGTTCGTAAATGACAAAATTGTCCGGCGGTCCGAGCGTCTCCTGGTACCCTAGTGGTTCAGTGTCCGCGCCTGGTGCTCCGACAGGGGATGGCAGCCTGCTCAGCGGTCCTATTGTTTACATTTGGGCCACACGACACTCCACGGCTCACCGTTGCACCGACCTCTGTCAGTTCCCTGACTCACTGCCCCTGGTGCAGGAACATTCTGGAAGGTACTATTGAAAACACTTTTCTGCTGCCTCCCGCCAGTTGGCAGACATGCTCAGCGGTCACTCTTGTGTACATTTGGACACACGACACTCCCAACGGATTCACCTGCACTGCCTCCGTTTAGTCCCTGGGACCCTATGCCCGGTGTGCGGAAACGTTTCTTGAGGATATTGAACACTTTCTGCTGCCCTCCCGACAGGTTAGCCGCATGGTCAGCGGTCGTATGGTTTAAATTTTGGGCACACGACACTCACGATTCACCTGCACGGCCTCCGTTAGTCCCTGGACCCCCACTGCCCCTGGTGCAGGAACGTCTCTTGAGACTATTGATCGTTCGGCTGCCTCCCGCCAGGTGGGCAGCATGCTCAAGCGGTCGTTATGTTTACATTTGGGCACAACAAACTTTCACGGTTTCACCTTGCACTACCTCAGTTAGTCCCCTGACCCACACTGCCCCTGTTGCAGGAAGTCTCTTGGGGACTATTGAAAACTTTCTGCTGCCTCCCGCCAGGTGGCAGCATGCTCAGCTGTCCGTATTATTTACATATGGGCACACGACACTCACGGTTCACCTGCACAGCCTCTGTTAGTCCCCTGAATCCCCACTGCCCCTGGTGCAGGAAAACGTCTCTTGAGGACATATTGGATATTTTCTGCTGCCTCCGCCAGGTGGCAGGCATGGTCATCGGGTCGTATTGTTTACATTTAGGCACACGAACACTCACGGTCACCTGCCTGCCTCAGTAGTCACTGACCCCATGCCCCTGTGCAGGAACGACTCTCTTGAGATATGAACACTTTCTGCTGCCTCCGCCATGTGGCAGCAAAGCTCAGCGGACGTAAAAGTCCGCAGCGGGTAGTTGAATAGGTGTTTGTCGGACAGTAAATACTTACTAGGATAAACGTCCGGGGGTGGGTAATGGGGGTTTTTTTTATATTTTATTCTCTTACTGTCTTCTTTATTAAGGACTGGCAACTAGCGGGCTTTGTGTTACCCATTTTTTGGGGGTTTGTGCCCTGGCCAGTTCTTTGTGCTGTTAAAAAAAAAAAAAAAAAAAAAAAAAGCACCGGACTGTTGCGATTCCCGGACTTTTGCGGTTCCCGGACAGTGCTCCCCCCTATTAGTTCGGGAAAACGAGGTTTGTGGGTAATGTAATATAATATATACGTATATATGTATATATATATAGTATATATGTATATACGTATTATATGTTATATATATATACGATATTAATGTATATAATATATACGTATATATGTATATATGAGGCGCCGCGTGTAGAGAAGGGCTAAGCGCCATTTTTCAAAAAGTGAGCAAAATCGCCTTCAAAGTTTGGCGATTTTCAAAAACAGTGCATTTCAAAACGGTTTGATAGATTTTCATGAAAAACTTTCACCAAAGCATATTCAAACAGTGGTTTATAACAGTGGGTAATACAAGAATAATTTAAAAGTGCTCCTTTAAGTGTTAAGTGGCACTTCAGCAAAAAATAATCCACTTCAAAAAGTTGCAAAAAAAATGACCAAAAAGGTACCCAAACACCACAAATAAAATAAACCAATAAAAATGTCAAAATTTTAGGTTTCACTGTTTCAATACACTGGTTTTTTAACATTTAAAAAAAATTGGTAAAAAGAGCATGCCTACTTTTTTTACGGTGTAAAACATTTTATAAGACCTTTCTCATCTTTCTATACGATCAGAACTCTTTCTAAGATTTTTCAAGAACTACTGGCCATAGAAAATTCTAATGGTAGCGTTGGAATCCTCATAAAATTCCGCTCTTATTGGATATAAGCCATACAAAGTTGACTCAGGAAATATCGAGCTACGAAGTGTGTGAACGTAAATATTTCGTATTTCTCTTTAATCAATGTTTTTTCTAAGTCGTAAACTCCGATATTTAACCTGTATTTAGTGTATTTTTGTCTTTCATAAGCAGAATAATATCTTGCGAAACCAACGATATAATTTTATAATCATGCCAGAAAAAAAAGAATAATCGTGGTTGAAATTGATAAAATAACCAAAACATTCGCCGAGAGTCGCTATTACGCCGCAGCCTCGTAGAGAGCCCCAGACTGATGTCACAGTGGCGAAAAAACTTATTAACCTTTTCGTGCGTGAAAAGGGTTAAACCTATATTCTACCATGTCCCCTCTAGTATCGCCTAGTAGTCGGCTATTTACGCGCAGCCTCGTAGAGAGCCCCAGGGACTGATGTCGCAGGCTCTGAAAAACTTATTAAACTTTTCCAGTGCGTTGAAAGGGTTAACCTATTTTCTACCATAAAAGGAATAAAGGCCATCGCCGAAGGATTTTACGAACCACTTTACCACCAGTAAACATAACGTCTCATAAATGTTTCCAAAACGTCCCAGTACACTGTGTTTAATATAAATCATACGATTTCACCTCGGTAATAGACAGTTAAAGACAATTGTGGACATTAATAGGGTGACACGCTTCCAAATGAGTTCAGCTACGGCACCTAGCATTGATGATTACTTGCAAGCAGCACTCTCGGGCCTCCCCCTACTCCACACAGGCCCCATGTCCCCTCTACTATTGGGCATGTGTGTATTTGGTTATTGTGGTCTATTATGGTCATGCGCATTAGCGTCAAACCGACACACCACCACTTTTCCCCCATCAATATGCCCTAATACATATGAAAACTTATTACCAAAAACCTTCCTGCCGATGTCTATTATTATAAAAAGGATTATGCGATTACGTACTTCTTTGGGAGAAATTTGGAGAAATTGCGCCAAGTATAGCAGGAGACGTCCGAACCTCGCACATCTGTTTACAAGCTGGCCATATTGCGGCGCGCCGTGGGTGGTGAGGGTGGCAGCGCGAGCCAATGAGACGCCGCGGGCACAACGCTGCATTCTCATTGGTGGGGCCGCAGCTCGCCAAGCTAGAAAGTCAATTCATGCAGACGCGGACATAACACCCTCTGCAAAGCGGCGGACATCATGCAGACGCGGACATAACACCCTTGCAAAGAGGTGTTTAAAAAAAACAGTGCCATGCTAAATGGAATGTTCTGAAAGATTCAATTCCAGCATTACAGCTTTGGAAGCTTATGAGGTGCCTAAGGGACACCAATGGATTGAGCATGTGACAACGCATCGATTGGTACCAAAAAAGCAAATTTCAAGAAAAATGGCGCTTAGCTCCCTTTTCTACACGCGGCGCCTCATATATAACGTAAATTATAATGTATATGATATATACGTATATATGTATATATATATTACGTAAATGTATATTATATATACGTATAATATGTAATATATAATAATATACGTATATATATATATATATTATATATTATTTAATCTCTATATATATATATATATATATATATATAGTATATATATATTATATATATACATACAGGGAGGTCCCGAAGATACGAGCAGTTAGGTTCCACCTGGCATACTCGTAAAGCTAATCCGTATACGAAAACACATAAACTAATGGTTAAAATATAGGTTGTTCAGGGACCCATCAATAAAAGAAAAAGAAAAAGAAAAAAAAGACATGCTTTTCAAGCTAAAAAATATACTATAGCAAACACTATACAAAAACTCTCAAACTCTCAATATAGGGCTCTATACCACACCACCGCACCACCACACCACCACACAAAACCAGTGAATAGAGTGTGGAACAGGACAGTAGGACAGAGCACCAAATAAGTCACAATAAGCACTTAAGTAAAACCAGCAAAATCACTAAAATAGACTCACAAGACAATACAAGCAAAAAGGGAGTTGTACTGTGGGGGAAGGCCGCATGATACACGAAAGGGTTTTTTTTTTTTTTTTAATGGATAGGTACGGGACAAGGGAGGGGTGCGGAGACCTCTTCCACTGCCACAAACTCGTCGCTGCGCATCTGAAATCATTGTTACCATCAATCATTACAGCCCAGATGCATACCGTGGTAGGGAACGCATTTTTATAACTTGGTAATTTACGCACCCAGTTGAATGTCGTCGTAGCAGGATTTTCCGATATCGCGATATGAAAATAGACCAATTACTCAGCTCGTATCATTGATTCTCGTATACCGAATGCTCGTATAACGGACCTCCCTGTATAGATATATATTATATATAATATATATAGATATATATATACAGTCAAACCTCGATATAACTGACCTCGATGTAACGGACATGGATATAACGGACTCCATTGCGTGACCTTTTTTTTTTCTTTTTTTTAACATATTAGACCACTTATCGCCGCTCGAATTGTCAACTCAACATTGTATTATTTTCTCATTTTATTTTGGAATGCTTGGGTTTTAAGGAGTTTTGATGCATCACATATTAAGATATAATATTATAAGGAAGGAGCCTGTGTTGCTAGTGATTTAGTGGTAGAAGAAAGGTGTGTATTGTTTAAAATAGTGACTATTAGTGTTATGGCGTGGCCGCTGCTACGTCATCCCTGTCACCTCAACACCCTAAATCACTCTTATCTAAGGCGACACGCAGTGCCTTCACTGACCTAAATAGTGACACGTGTATAGAACTGCACTTTACAACCATATAATATATATAATAATGGAGCATTAGTCATGATAATAAGCAATACCTTTGGAAGCCACGGCTGAATCTGGCTAGTATGTATTTTGTTTACCTTTCACTAGAGCTTGAGCTTGACTAGCTACACGTTCTGGTTGTGTTGTGATTATTTCTCATTTATTTCACGTGTAGGAGCGGACCAAATTCAGCATGTAGTGCCAGTCACTGTTTTACACTCCCAACATAGCTACACAGTCTGGTTGTGTTTGTAATTATTTCTCATTTATTTCACAATTTTTGCGGTTTTTTCATATTATTTTTCCCCCCTTGGGAAAATACCCTCGCCTATAACGGACAATCGGCTATAACGGACTTCTCCTCCCCCCCTTTAGTCTGTTATATCGAGGTTTGACTGTATATCTATCTATCTATCTATATATAATATATAATATATATATATATATATATATATAATATATATATATATTCCTAGTCTCCCCCCACGGGTGCGAACAATACTCCCTCACAAGGGGGGGGGGGAAACTACACTTCTACTCAATTGAGAGGGTGGTTGGTGGATAATTTCCACACCAATTTTTCAGATAACCAAAAACAAAACTTACTACAAATTACCATGTTCATTCTACATATATTATTTTCATGATTTCCATTTAACTA
>JACEEZ010024128.1:0-72607 GCA_016584305.1 Chionoecetes opilio
ATTTAAAACCTATTTTGAAAAAAAAAAGGGGGGGCAACGTTTTTTAATTGTTGGGGTTTATAAAAAAAACCCTGGTAATAGAACCCCACCATACGCAAGTATCGCTGAAAAGATCGGGTGTAAAAGATCTTGGAGTGGGGGTGAGCCCAGCCCCCGACCAGGAAAAAATGTATTAAAGCTAGAAATGGGCTAAATTTTGTTAGGATTTTTTTACCAGAATGTTAAAATAAAAGTAGGGAATTTTATTTAAAGCTTTATTGGCTTTTTGTCAGACCTCACCTAACATGCTTCGTTTTGGTCTCCATATTACGGATGGATTAGCCTTGTTGAATCATTGCAAAAGAGGGATCACCAAAAAAATTTAAAAGGTGCAACTTTTTTTAGAGAAAATTGAAGTTTTTTAAATTTACCACTGAGAGACGCAAAGAAAGGGGGCGATCTGATAGAAGTTATAAGTGGTTTAAAGGGAAATAAAGGAAAGGTGGGAAAAAAGTTTCTTACGGCTAAAAGGGGTTCCCATATACATGAAGTTGTACATAAACGCAAATGATTTACCTTCACCATTTAGATCTAAATTTTGTTTTTTTGGGGGGAAGGGACTTTTTCTTTTGAATTTTCGCCCTTTTCTTTCAGATTTTTTTAGGTTTCCTTGCACCAGTTTTTTTCCCATTGTTAATATTTTCTGAAGTCAAACTATGGGGGGGAGAAGACTGATCCCCAAACGTTTTAAAAAAGCGATTTTTTATGATGGAAGGCCGTGTCACACGAGCGATTTTTCCAGCATTTTTGGGTATTTTGGTACCAAAAATGCCCGTAGGGGGTGGCAAAAAGTGCGCTGTTGTCACAGGGCGTTTCGGCTACGAGCATCTTCTACCAGAGTAGCAAAGATCTGTATTCTTCTATTTTAGCTACTCTACTTCTAGGCATCTATAAACTGCCCTTTCCCCTTTTTGAACCAAAACCCTCCACATTTCCCCGTTTTATAGTAAAAACCACGGGGCCCTTTAAAAATTTTTTATAAACTTTTTCCTTCTTTACTTCTCAACAACCCAAAAAAAATTAAAATATATTAAATATAAAAAAAAATATAAATAACACGATGTACATATTGTCAATTTAGCCCGGGACAGTGATAAATAATACATTTTTTTTTTAATTGATGTTTTTTTCCCAAAAAAAACATTAAATGGTAAGATAGATGCTACTTTAATAGAGATTAACCCCCCATGTTTTTACAACATTCCACTCGCTTTGGCATAGATTCCCCAAGTTTTGAACCATGTCTGCTATTTTTTTCTTTATGGTAACACCTTAATAACAGCACAAATCACTTCTGCACGTGAACAGCGTCTTTCTCGATTCTAATTTGATTATAGCCCATAGATTCTCAAGGGGGTTTTAAGGAACCCCCCAAGGCCAATCTAGAAGGTTAGTCCACTTTCTTCAAGAAGGTGCGCTTTTTTTTTCGGGAAGTATGGCACGGAGCGAATCCTGCTGGAAATGCCGCCTCCATCAGGCAAGCCCCTTTTGCATCACAGGAAGCAAGTGAGCCCCAGGACTCCCTTTGTATTTATCCCCCTTTTCCCAAAAATCCCTAACTTTAAATACCCACGAGGCATGGACCCTTTTGTTATCAGTAGAATAGTTTTTTTTTAAATATCTAGTAGTATGGACCTAAAACTGAATATATGTATGATGGTTATTCTTATCCTTTTAAAATGGATTTTGAAGGCCCTTTTAAATGGGCACGGGGGTACACTTGCCCCCCAAAATTCAAAGTGACAACATGCATGTAAATACTACGCCTTTTATGTATTATACAGGGTACATATAAATCTTTCCTTTTTCAACCTGTATTATTATAAGCAGCGTCTTTAAAGAAATTACATATTTTTTGTATAAGAAGTAACGAACTTAAAAAAAAAAAATATAAATCTCCTCACAAATTTGAAGTAATTACCCCCTAAAAAATATTAATATCAATATAAAAAAATAGAAATGATAATATATGCCGCAGCCACCATTTTTGGGCTCTTCACCCAAAAAAATATCATCACAAGGGGCTGGTTTTGTTATATGTCCTAATTTCGTTTGTATACTTGCCCTTTTTCTTTTCTGAGTCAGAAAACATCTTTAAACTAAATTTTAGAGTTTTTTTTATGTATTTGCGCCCTCCACCCCACCCTAGGCATCGCCTTTTTTTGACAGCTTAACTCTTTAAGTACGTCATCAATCTCCACGCAAAAACCCAAAAACATGATGCCAGTCGTAGGTTTTTTGCATGGACTTTTAGGTCTCTGAATGCGGCCCCTGGCTGTCGGCCAGTGTTCCCAACTAAAACACTCATTTTTGGTCATAAAAACCCTACAGAAACCAGAATATCCCTACGTGTCCCTACTACATTCCGATACTCCACGCCTGTCCCTACATGAAATAAACAAAATGTTAAACAAAAAATGCTTTTTTTTTTATTAAGTGCAACCTTAGGGACCAATTAATAATGATAAAAAAAATGTTTATTTTAAATTTTTAAACGGGATAATTTAAAAACGGACGTGGCAGTGCGGTCCCACTCCTTTCCGACACCGGAGTTGGTCCACGGAAATGGAAAGATGGGAGTTCGTTCGGGTGCTGGGTGCAGGGTCTGGAGTGCTGGAACGGTGACCGGGTGCAATGGGGCCCGAGGAGGAGGTGCATGTGGTGGGGGTTTTGGTTGCGGGGGTGGTTTTCGAAAGAGGTATTATCTTAAAAGGTTCAGGGCACCATTTGTCGAAGCATAAAAGGGAGCCCGGGGTAGCAGCAGTTTTCCCTTGGAGGAGCTGGGCGGAGGGGTTTGCCGGGTGGGGGGCAGGAGTAAAGCGGCGGTGCGTCAGGAGAGAGGCGGTTGAAGCAGATTGCCCCTTGCCTTGGAGAGTGGTTCGAAGCAGCTTCACGATTTATCACGGGGCATAGTTCCCCTCCTGACGAAGGGCGAGGAATGGGTTGGCCATGCCGTTAAGGGTGGGGCATGACTCAGAAAATAGCACAGAGAGGGCGGGCAAAAAAAAAAAGCTTAAAAAAAAACCCTAAAAAAACGACTGCCAAAATTAGGCAGAAAACAAGCTACCTGACGGGGGAGGATGGAAACTCGCCCACAACTATCCTACGCGTCAGGAGGGTTAAACGGGCCGCCGTTAAAGGGGCGCGTACCAGCCCTGACGCGCCCCTTGGGGGACTTAACCAAACCCCTATCGAGTCGCTGCGGCCCCTCTCCACAGACCTTTCCAGTACCCCTAAGGGGCCAACTCATGTAAGGGGCCCACGCCCCCAACCTTCAGGGTTCGCCATGGGGTCTGTGAAGCGACTCTAAAAAGGGTAGAGGTGCTGGCAGAAATCGGAAACACCGGGCCAAAACTTTCTACGGGTGGGAATGCCCTACTGCAAACGAGGTGAACACAGGCGAGCGTTCTCTCTCACCGAGGGGTCGGGGAAGACTAAACTTCATTAAAGGGTTTTTTGTACGCGGGCGTGCGGGGTTTTGCCTACCTTTAAACCCATTTTTTGGTCCAAATATCTCTACAGAAACCATAAAAATCCCTAACGTGTCCTTCGTACAATCCAATATCCCCGCCCTGCCCCCTACATAAAAATTTAAAAAAATGTTAAAAAAAGAAATGCACATAGCACGTATTTTTTGTTAAAGGCAATATTAGGGACCTTTAAATGATGATCAAAAATGTTATTATTAACGAGTTAAACTTTGACCTTATCTTAATTCTTCCTTACTAGTCCCATGTGAATATCTATACAGTAAAGGAAATGGAAAAAGGGTGTCCACTGTTCTCATTGTACAATATTTAATATGAAGGAAATGGCGAAAGGGTTACCCGCTCATCATTCACAATATTGTTAAATTGCCGGAGAAAATTTAAAGGTGGTTCCAAAAACCTAAGTTATACTGAACCCCTAAGTGACTTCCTTCAGCCATTTAGATCTGAACGTTGTTTTTTTGGGGGAGACTCGTCTTTTTTTGAGTTTTCGCCCTTTTTCTTTCAGTTTTTTTTTTAGGTTTCCTGCACCATCTTTCCTTTGTTAATATTTTTAAGTCAAACACGGGGGTAGAGTACTGTCCCCACAAACGATTAAAACAGCTGATGTTATTGTGTAGGCCGTTCACACGGCGTTTTTCCAGCATTTTTGGTTTTTGCTCCCAAAAGATCCCCATGGTGGCAAAAAGTGGCGTGTTGTACACGGCGTTTGGGCTACGAGATCTTCCCCCAGAGTGGGAAAGTCTTTTCTTCTATTTAGCTACTCTGTTTTTTGCTGGCATTTATGAAATGTCCTTCCTTTCCATTTCCCTTGATAACCTAAAAAAACCCCCCAAAAACCTTACTTGTAATCCTAAATAAAAAAAAAAAAAACCATATGTATCACATTTCCCCGTTTCGTGTAAAACCACGCACCCTTTTAAATATCTGTTTTTATCAACCTTTTCCGTCATTTTCCTCATCAACAACTCAAACTTAACTATATATCTAAATCAAAAACGAAAAAAATATTAAAAACACGCATTTCCCCATATCTATCCGTGTCTTGTAATATAGAGTTAAAAACCTATTTATTTATCCCCCTACTCTACCAAACATTTTATTTTCCCCCCACTCATCTTTTTGTTCTCCCTCATCTACCATATTACTAATTACCTACAAAATCATACAGCTATTTTCCCTATTCAGACTTTTTTTTCCCTAAACATATCACAAAAGATGCTAAAAACCCTTCTTGCCACCCAAGATTTTTCATTTTTTTTTCACTGCAATGTGTATTCGTACTCTTCGTGGCGTCGGCTGCCCCGAGTTTAAAACAAGATGCCGTACTGGTGGCAAGAGAAGAACTGCGTGATCCGCTTTTGCTACCAAAATTGCCGGTTCAGGCGTAAAGGGTAAAAAATCCCAAAAAGTCCCGGAAAAAAAAGTGTCCGTGTGACATACCTTTAGTGATCATCCCTAAATACGGCCCCCTAAAAAAATAGGGCTCCATAAATACGCGTTGAAATACGTCTTCTGCGGTTTTTTTTTTTTTTCTCGAAAAAAAAAAAAGTGGAGACTTTAAATCTTGATAAATAAATCATTTTGTTTATTTATTAAAATTTGGGGTGATACCATTCAAAAGTATTTTGCCTGGGCGTCCCAACCCCCTACGCCCTTAAACTTTGTCAAAAGTTCCCCCGCTATGGGGTCACCTTGTCGTGGTGGCGGGGCTTAAAACCGGGGTCACGGCCCACCTACTCTGGCGGCCTGCCTGCCATTGGGGGGGTTCGGTGGCCGTCGGCCTGTGGACCAAGCCCCCCCCCTTCGTCCGGGGAGGTGGACCTTCCGTGATGTCGCCTTTAGTTTCCCCCCCCTTTCTCTCCTTTCTTAGGGCATTCAAAGCCCGGTGAGCCCTTCTCTTCCGCCCTCACCCCTTACCCTTTTAAAATTTCACGCCCCGCTCCCACGTGTTTGCCGTGGGGGCGTCCCGTATATTCCCCGCGCCCCCCCTCTATCGGGGAGTTAGTCCACCGCGGGGGGGTTGTTTTTCCCTTCGGTGGGAACACGCTCCTTTGGGGGGGGTTTGGGGTAGACGGGGGGCCCAGTGGGCCCCGCTGGATCAATCGGCTGGTCATGCTTTGGTAGGGCCAAGCGGGAGGTTCCCTGGTGGCACCGCTGGGTCCCGCGCTGCCACCACACCGGGCAACCGAAGCGATATTTCCCCGCTACCCCGGAGCTGTTGGGTGAGGCCTTCCCCCAACAGACAGTTCCCCTTGTTGCCACCCCCTGCGGGGGGTGGGGCGGGGGGAAAGTGAAGGAATTTTTTGTTTTATGTATAACCAAAAAATTTCCCCCGGCTGCCTCTCCCCCGACGTCCGCTTTCCTCGACTCTCCATTGGATCCCTCAATTGCCCTTGGCCCCTTTTTCCGGGCCCCGGGCGTGGCACAAAGCGGGCGCCGCCCCTTCCTCCTCGTTTCCCCCGGTGGCGTTCCCCACTTTAAGGGACCGGCGGGATTGAGAGACGACCCTGGCCCTCGGGGAAACTTCTACTTGGACACCGTTTTCTGCCCAACGTGTCCCAGGGCCTTGACTTCGGCAATACATGTATTTTCATGGCTTTTTTGTGGTTCGCCGCATCCCATTATTTTTGATGAAATGGACGAACAAAAGGTGCTACATAAATTTTGCTGCAGCAGTGATGCTTTCTGCTTTTGAGGAAACCCAAAAATGGAAATTTGGGGCGAGACATTACAGAGCCGAAATCATTCGCTCTGTAAATTTTTGGAGACGACCCTGATCTACATCCCCAACACTTTTGAGAAAAATCTACATCTACCCCCCTGTCCGCCATAGCCCTACCCCTACTTGGGACGGGTTTTTTTAAGGAAAGTGGTCAAATTTTTCCTTCGGGGGTTCTGGAAAAATAAAAATTTGGATGATCCCCCGGAAAGGGCCCCCTGAAACGGGATGGGGGGGGGTTTTAATCCGAGCCCCAAAGGGCCTTACTCAGGGTCGGGTGCTCTTCCACATGCCGATCACCGAAGACAGCTTTTTGATACCATCAAACCCCTCCAAAATCTAAAACCACAAAGGCGTAACTACTACGACCTCTTTTAGTTTTCGGAGGGAGACATCCCAAACAGTGCCCGGAAAAAGTTCAAAGGTCAAGGTCAGAGGGAAAAAAAACATGATATTATCACTTTCACGGATCAAGTCTCCCCTTTCCCTCAGGATCGGTCCCCAGTCTCTAAAGAAAAAGCCTTTATCGACCGCCCTATGCGTGCTAGAGTGCTACAGCTTTGGGCACGGCAAAAATTTTTTTGGGAAATCCCCTCCCCGCCGTGGTCGATGCTCGGCGTTTGGTTCCTCCACAGCTACTGTCCGTCAACTCCCCACTGCTTCCCTCCGTGTGTCACCCACCGATTCTCGACGTGTGGGGGGCTTACAAAATTGAAGAAACACCTTTATTTTGGCCCAAACCCCCAATTTTTTCATCTTGGGAGCGCCAGAAGAAAAACTTTTCCCCCAGGGAAAACAGGGGGGGGAGGAAGCAGGACCCAGCTCCGCGATGGCGTCTTCTTCTAAGACCCCAATCACCTCCCGCTTCCCCCACAACATTCTCTTAAAACCCCAACCCATCCATCCCAATGAAGAATAAGTTCTCGCTACTGCCGTTGATTCTGTGGTCTTCTACTCCTCTCATAATGGCCTCCAACCACCTCTCGTGTTGCTGCCGCCAAAGGAAAAAAAACAATAGTGACCCCCCCTCTAAGAGGTCCCAAAAAGCCATCCTAAAAAAAGTCCGAAGCGAACCGCAGTTCCAAAGGGGCCTTAGAGTCAGTGGGCGTCCCCCCGGCTAAAATTCAAATTTCTGAGCAGGAGGGGGTGGGCTTGCTACGTACACCTACTGATAGGTGTGGGAGTACTAACGGACTCCCAAATCCCCCGCCCCCTTTTCCCCCCCTAAAACGGCTAGCGACACAGCTCAAAAACCGCTGATGGCGAAAGGGGTCATACAACCTAGGGGCACACAAACGTTATACCATGTGATAAGCAAACTTCAAGCCCCCCGTCGGGCTATAGTAAACCTAGAAGTGGTAAATCTTGTCAGTAATCGGCACTTTGGTGGGAAACGGTTCTACTACGGGCCCCGGGGCCTCGATGAGAACCCCCATTTCACCACCGGATTAAACAAAAAGCCAAACCCACTCTGGGAATGTCGGAAAAATAGTTTTTCCATCTTTACAACACAGAAAAAAAAATGCTGGGCTTTCAAATAGGCAGCGTCCCAAGCCATAAGGGCCCCTTGCATCATCTTCCGCACGAAATAACATCTTCAAACCCCAATGGAAAATTCGTGGATTACGTGCAAATTGGGAAGAACTTCCTTTTCATCAAAGATTGGACCCATAAATTTCTGTTTACAAGAACAAAGATGGGCAGGGGAAAGGGTCTCTGCCCCACAGGTTTTATACCCGTCCACACACCACCTCCGCAGGTGGTGGCTTTAGTGTGGTTGTGGCCTTTTCCATCGTCGGGGGTCCCCTTAACTGTCATCCCGCTGCAATACCCTTGCAGGCTGTAGCAGGTCGTATCCATCGCACAAGACCTACACTGTTGCTCAATAATCTACCTCCAAAACGACTACCTTCCAAGATCTTGGGATCGTATCCGCCAGCTTCCCCGCCATTTTTTTTTCCTTGGAGACATGAATGGGCGGCATTTCCTGTGGGGGGGAAATTTCCCCCGAAATCGTCGCGGTGATTTCTGTAATATTATAGAGGCAAAAAAACTTAAAATATTAAACAGGGAGAAGCAACCATTTCTTTTCTCAGACGGGAACATTGACTGCTATTGACCTATCCTCGGGAGTCCCCAGGGCGCCCTCGATTCTATGGGGGTGGCCGATTCTCTTCGGGGGGTGCCATTTCCCATCTACTTAAAGCAGTGTCCTCGCCCCCCTTCCCCATGTCTCCCCAAAAGGGGCCTTTCTCGGCAACTGGAGGGCTTTCAAAAGGTTTGTGTTTTTTTAACATCATATAGATACTTTCCAAAAAAACATGAGGCCCTAATTATGTGTCTCGAAACCATTTTCAGCCTCGCTGACTCCCCCCCCCCACATCTGGGGTCTTTTTTTCTCCCGACCTGTTTCCCTGGGGCCAGGCTGTACGGCACGAGGAGTCCCCTCCCGCCGTGCTAAAAGCAAAAATCTCGCGGCCAAATTCAGTAGACCTAAAAAAATCTTTTTTACAGGTCAAGATGATACCACGGGTTTTTGAAAGAGGCTCGATCCTTTGGAGGCTTATATAAGTACGATCTGTGCATCTACCCCGGTGTCCAGGTTTGGAAAAAGTGGGAAAAAAAAGGGGGTTTTATCCCCTCCCTCCCCTCCAGTTCTACGTTAATGGAGCCCGGGCAATCCCTTACTGTAGCAGAGGAATTTTCTTCCCCTTTTTGTCAGGGGGGGACCCGACCTTGGTCTCCAAATCTGGGACAGACTGCGACAAGAACAGAGAGGATAGATTTTTCATCCGGGCGGGGAATCTTACAAGTTCTTTTTACACCTCGTGGCTATGTCAAACCATTTAAAGGGTTAGCGTGACCTTCCCCGGCCAAGATGGTTTCCATATGCGTGCTCTGTCATCTAAGAATGAGGCCTAGTTCTTGTTAAACATCTTTAAAAGGATCTGGGGCGAAGGAATTTCCCAAGTAGCTGGGGTTGGGGGTGGGGATCCCCATCCCTAAGCCTTGGGAAGGCCATCACACCCACAATTTCCGGCCCATATCCCTAACTTTGTGGGTGTAAGTTATTCGAAAAATGGTAATGTCGACTTGTATGGTTTTTGGAAGGGAAAAAAATTTTTCTCCCGTTTCCATGTGGATTTTTAAGCACCTTTAAAAGGGAAACGCTTTTTTCCTTAAGTCATCCTATGCGGGGCATTCGCCTCTCGACAACACCATGTGACCATATTTTTCGACCTTTTAAAAGGCTTACGACACGGCTTGGAGACACGGTATATTGCAATCTCTGTATGAGTTTTGGGGTAAGAGGTCGTTGCCTGTTCCTGTTTGCCTGTTCCTCCCGAGTTTCCTACCAACCGGGGTTCTTACGTTCGATCGCAACATACTTTTCTGAAAAACCCCTTCAGGGGGCATCCCCCAAAGGGACGTCTTGATGTAGCTCTGTTCGCTGTGGCCATCAAAGGTTTTTGTTGTGTATGCCAGAAGGGATTGTTTGGATGATTTATCAATCTCTTTTGCTGCTTCCCGGGGTTTGGTTGCAGAGAGAGATTCAAAATTGCTATTGATAAAGGGTTTGTGAATGGACGACGAATCGTGGCTTCCGGTTTTCTCCAACGAAGACTGTAGCGGTTTTATTTTTTTCCCCGAACCCCTGGGATTTTATCCCACCCCCGACCTTATCTTTACGATAAGAGAAACCCTGTAGGGAAGACTAAAGATATACCCCGGGTTTTTTGGATCATTTTTTACAATAGACTGACTTGGGTACCCCACCTTCGTCCTCAAGACGACTGTCCCCCGGCCATGGATCTACTGAAAGTCCTCTGCCACCACTGGGGGGGTGATCGCGCTACACTCCTCTTTTTTCACCGCTGCTTATCCTTTCGAAGCTTGAAATGGATGTGAAGTGAACCCTTTCCCCCCCCTTGCCACACCCACTCGACTGCGGATGCTGGGGTTTGGTTTCATCATGCTGGTGTCCGTCTGGCAACCGGGGCGTTCAGGTCCTCCCCCCAATCTATTGGTGGGTGCTGGTTCCCCCCATTTGGTCTTCAACGCACCCTCCGTTAAGTGTTTGGATCGCCTCCAAAGCCTCCTGACTCAAAAGCTTGCCGTGCTGTTCTTGTGATTTAGGACGCAACTTTACCAGGGGAAGAAGCTTACCAAAGCCCCTTGTTTTTCCCATTGAAGCTATAGGGACGCTATCCTTCCCTGTTTTACGGGTCTGCCCGATAGGGCCCACGACAGTCGGTCCATGGCTTCTCCCAGAAGTGTTTTTTGCAAAAGCCTTCCGCTCTCAAAAGGTCTTTACCTCCTCAGGCTGAGCGTGCCCCTTTTTAGACCCCTTTTGAACATCAAGTTCGGGCCCCCTCTTTATGATGGTTTTCCCAAAAAAGAGAAGGGTTGGTTACGGTGTCGTATTCCCATCGTTTAACAAAGGCGTCGCCTTCCCAAATGTTTCTCTGTTTTTTCGGCTGAAATAAGTGCTATTTTATATGCCTCATATATTTTTTCCCTTCCGGGTGTTTCTTTTACTTTTTTAGTGATTCTTTTAGGTCTTCAAACCTATGAATTTTAAAATCTCCCCATCCCTGGTCAAAGCCATCCTGGATGGCTTTATCTGCTAAGAGGGGAGGGGCCCGGGCGGTCAGCTTTTGTTTGGGGACCGGCACATGTAGGTGTTGCCGGGAATGGGGCGAGCCCTTGCAAAGCTAGCTAGAAGACCCTCATCACATTTTGGTGCCGGCTACGGACCGCCTCAGCAATCCTAGATAGTTCAAAAATTTGGGAGGGGAAAGTTTTGGGTTACTATAGGGAAAAAAAAACTGCGCACCCCGCCAAAGTACGAGGACTGGAGCTACTGCGGGCTCTCCCGGGGATGGGGACTGCCTTGGGCCCATTGCGTATTGGTCCCACTCTATATACTCTGGGGGTTCCCATGGAGGTGGGCCCCCCTCCCTTTCTGTGATGATTGTTTGGGCCCCCTTAAAATGTCGGCACTTGCTGGTCAGTGTCCCCGTCTTGGGGGGCCTACGTGTGCAAATTTTTTTCCCGGTGTCGCGGGGCGGACGGGGGCTTACCGTCCCCTCCCCCGGGATTGGGAGAGGGTGTTTCTCTCCGGGGCTGAAGTCCATCCCCTTTTTTGAGAAGGCTGGCCTTCCAAAAAAGTTATATGCTTTTAATATTCACTTATTTTTGTTTTTAATGTAACCTTTTTTTTTTATGTATTTTGTTTTTTTAAATATTTTTTTTATTTATCTTAATTTTTTTTTTTTAGTTTTACTTTTATGTATCTTTGTAAGCAGGCGTCAATAACCCGCAGTTGCGGACCTTAAAATATATATAAATTTAAACAATCAAAGTCAAAAGTCCCCACTTTAGGGACTATCCCCCGGTTTTCAACACGCCCTTCACGCCCAGACCTTTCCTTTGTTATAAAAAAAACGTCTGTTGTTAGTCATGAAAAAAAGGAAAAAATAACTGAATATACCCAAAGAGTTAGTGGACAAGGTACTAAACAGGGCAAACTATAAGGTTTTTTAGCACTAAAAAGGTCTATGGGACCCAAATTCAATAAAATGACTTTTTGGGCCTGAAGGGGGTTAAATTGTAGAAATGATGTAGAAAAATCATTCCCCCCGCTAGATTTTTTCCCCAGCTTACTTCTGCATCATTAATCAATTATTATTGTATTAATTATTATAATATTATTAATTAGCATTACTAAACGAAAATCGATAACCCGCAGCGTAATGCGCATCACGCGCGCATCGTAAAGCCCAGCGTGGGCGGGCCTTTAGAGGGCCGCGGTTTCACAGGCTTGCTGTATGTGCGCAGTAAAGAACTGCAACATTATATTTTTCTTGGATTCAGTGGTTACAACGGCATAAAGAGGCGACCCCTGTATATACTATGAATACTGAATTATGCGTTATATTTAATAATATAATAATGAATAGTACATACAATGATTTATGGAACTGTCGCCGATGGGAATTCTCGCCGAAACACCAACTTAGAACTCTCGCCGACTTTGGAAATGTTAACCTAACCTGGACATTGGCACCTAATTTAAAACCAACTGATCAAGCTAACTATAATTTCATCCCTGAATGCAAAAACGGGGGTAAAACTTGTTTAAAATGTATATATTGGGTCCTGTAATATTAACCCTTATACTGCCGAGCTGCCTTCCATGCACGCATCTCACACGCCACTACACTTCACGTCATCGCCGCACTTTCTGTTCATCCATATTTCTTATGCTGGGGGCTTCCTGTACATGAAACTGTATTTTATTTTACAGTGCAGAAATTGTAATCAGGCGTAAGAATACATTTATTTGATACCTCATAGTAACTTGAAAATACTTTGTGAAATAATAATATAACTGGGGAGCTTTACCTTAATTTATGTAATTTATGTTTCATTTGCTTTTGTTTTCGTTTATTTCCCCCCAAAAAAAGTGTGTATATATCATCATTACAGTATTTCATTACTATGTTACATAATCAACATAATAATGAGTGAATGAGGGACTTCTGAAGTGAAGCCATGTAGAGTTTTTTTTCCGGGCAATTTTTCGTTTCGGACGCAGCCTATCCTTGCGCGGCGTGCGTTCGAATGTTCGGCAGAAGCGTATAAAATAATAGTACACGTAAATAATACATTGATTCATTAGGCAATAAAGATACTTGTAAGAGTGAGTAAAACTAAACGTCTAACATATGAGTCATCCAGCTGCTGAAAAAAGTAAAAAAACGAAATGAAGTGAGTCTAGTTTGTTTCCACTTGAACGTTTCCCGAACACAAGCCTCGACGCAGGGGGCCAGGATGAAAACGCCGTCTGTCACCCACACTCATCCCCCTAGGATAACAGGTGAGTTCCATTTTATTCGCATGCATTTACTATGTCCTTATTCTAATTTCTTCACGCATGTCCATTATTATATTGGTTATATATTAGTCACTTCGTTTACGATTCTAATTATCCCTTACATAGGTACATAGTACTTGCCTCATATGGAAATATATTTATATAAATATCTTTCAATAACAAAAGATAACACAAAAAGAGGTATGCTCGTGTTGTCCTCTCCTCCACATTTATTGTGTGTGTGTAAGAGAGAGAGAGAGAGAGAGAGAGAGAGAGAGAGAGAGAGAGAGAGAGGAGTGCGCGTAAGAATTATAAAAGTGATGGCAATAATGATGAGTAAAAAAAAAAAATCTAAATAATAATAATAATATAATCAATAATAAACAGTAATCATGGAACGCTGTCTATTTAGACTCAGCTTCAATTATAAAACCCCTAACACTCCTACACCACCACTCCTACACTCGAGTTACTATAAACTCCTACCCCGCTACTACGGTAGTACCGGGGTAGGAGTTTATAAGGTAGGTATGGGTAGTTCCATAGTGGCCATTCCATAGTGAGCCATGGGTAGTTCCAAGGGTATTTCCATAGTTTCATTATTACTGTTTATTATTGATTATAGCTACTATTTTTTTATTATTATTTTTATTATCATTATTATTTTTATATTTTATTATTATTATTATTGTTATTATTATTATTATTATTATTATTATTATTATTATTATTATTATTATTGTTATTATTATTATTATTATTTATTGTTTATAAATGTTGGGGTAGTAGTACTACCCAACTTTTTCTAACAACCGCACACCCTAAAGACTTTTACCCCAAAAACCCCTACACCCCCAACAGCCCCTACACCAAAACCAATTAACCACCCCCCCAACCACCCTATGATACCAACATCCTCCCAATTACCCCACAACACTCCCCCCATTAATTCCCCCCCCTTTACCACCCCATCCCCCCCCACGATTACCATCCATCACCACTCCCTCCCCACGATTACCCATCACCACTCCCTCCCCACATTACCATCACCAAATCCCTCCCCCCATTACCCATCACCACTCCCTCCCCACGTTTACCCATCACCCACTCCCTCCCAGATTACCCATCACCACTCCTCCCCACGATTACCCATCACCACCCCCTCCCCACGATACATACCCATCACCACTCCCTCCCACAATTACCCATCACCACTTCCCACTCCCTCCCACATTCCCTCACCCATACCCATCCCCATCACCACTCCCTCCCCACGATTACCCATCACCCATCACCACTCCTCCCCACGATTCCCCCCATCACCCATCACCACTCCCTCCCCACGATTACCCATCACCCATCACCACTCCCCCCCCCCCCACGATTACCCATCACCCATCACCATCCTCCCCCCAGATTACCCATCACCCATCACCACTCCCTCCCCACGATTACCCATCACCACCCCCTCCCCACGATTCCCCATCACCCATCACCATTTCCCTCCCCACGATTACCCATCACCATCCCACTCCCTCCCCACGATTACCCATCACCCATCACCCTCCCCCCCCACGATTACCCATCACCCATCCCCTCCCTCCCCACGATTACCCATCACCCATCACCACCCCCTTCCCCACGATTACCCATCACCCATCACCCTCCCCTCCCCACGATTACCCATCCCCCATCACCACTCCCTCCCCACGATTACCCTCACCCATCACCATCCCTCCCCACGATTACCCATCACCCATCACCCTCCTTCCCCACGATTACCCATAAACCCATTCACCACTCCCTCCCCACGTTTTACCCATCACCCATCACCCTCCTTTCCCAAAATTACCCAAATAAACATCCCCATCACCATCCCTCCCAGGAATCCCATCACCATCACCCCCTTTCCCATAAATACCATCCCCATCCCCCTCCCTCCTTCCCAGGATCCCATCACCTATCACTATCCCTTCCCAGAATCACCAATCACCTATCACTACTCTTTCCCAGGAATCCCAATCACCTATCACTACTCCTTCCGGGAAATCACCAATCACCTATCACTACTCTTCCAGGAAATCAACCAATCACCTATCACTACTCCTTCCCAGGAATCACCTACCTTCTTCCCGGAATCACCAATCACCTATCACTACTCCTTCCCAGGAATCACTACTTCCTTCCTCCAGGAATCACCAATCACCTATCACTACTCCTTCCCGGAATCACCAAATCACCTATCACTACTCCTTCCCAGGAATCACCAATCACCTATCACAAACTCCTTCCCAGGAATCACCAATCACCTATCACTACTCCTTCCCGGGAAATCCCCAATCACCTATCACTACTCCTTCCCAGGAATCACTAATCACCTATCACTACTCCTTCCCAGGAATCACAATCACCTATCACTACTCCTCCCAGGAATCACTAATCACCTATCACTACTCCTTCCCAGGAATCACAAATCACCTATCACACTCCTTCCCGGGAAATCACATCACCTATCACTACTCCTTCCAGGAATCCCCAAATCACCTATCACTACTCCTTCCCAGGAATCACTAATCACTATCACTACTCCTTCCCCAGGAATCCCAATCACCTATCACTACTCCTTCCCAGGAATCACTAATCACCTATCACTACTCCTTCCCGGGAATCACTAATCACCACCCTCATATTACTCATTTTCATTACTCATCACTACATAGTAAAAAAAGGAACTTCCTATTTCAGAACTTCTTTGGTTTGTAAAGATGGCTTCATGGTCTTCTGACTCAAACGTCGACGAACCGGGCTAGGCAAGAGGTATGACGTCAGTGACACTGATACTGCTCTGACCTGCAGCTGAGTGACGACATCCTTGACAACACATACGAGTACACGTCATCAGAAGATGGGGACTTGAGTGACGGTGACGATGACGTGTGGAGACCCCTAGCAGGTGCTGACAGAGGCCCCGGTGCCCATCCACTTCAGTGCAACACCAGGACCCAAAATATTCCGGCAAATACCACCCCAAAACCCAAAAGACTTCTTCAATTTAATTCTTCATGATGCATTTCTTGATGAAATTGTTTGAACAAACAAATGGTACAGCGACCTATATTGAGCAAAAAAAGAGTACCTGGCAGCCACCCAAAGTCGCGTGTTCACCAGTAGATTTCCCCGAGGGTCCCCCCACCAGAGAAGAAATGCGAGCTTTTCCCGGTGTTGCTCTAAATATGGAATTTTCAGCAAACCCACCATTGAAAGTTTTCCCGGGTACAATGCACCCAAGTATAGACACTCCCTGGTTTTCCCGAGCATTTCAAAAGAAACGATTCCAACTTTTGTTAAAAATTTTGCATTACAATGATAAAATATATAATTCCCCTTACAATGAAAAAATCCAGATCATGTTCTATACAAAATCCAAACCCCTCATTGATCATTTTCAAGCAAAATTTCTTCAGTATTTGCATCCTGATAAAAATATTTCTCATGATGAAAGTCTAATTGCCTTCAAAGGACCCACTCCCCACCTCCGTCAGTTCATGCGCAACAAGCCCCCATGGCCAAGTTTGGTATCAAATTGGTGTGTTTTGTGACGTCCAACACAGGCTACACATGTACCTTTGAAATATACCGTGGGAAGACTCGAGAGCCACCACGTTTGGGGCCATCACCATAACTCACAACACAACAATCAGACTCCTCCGCCAAGCAAATCTACAAAAATTTTGGTCATAATGTTGGCTTTGACAACTTCTTCTCTTCTCCAGCATTGTTCCAGGATCTCTATCAACGTGGAACAACAGCAACAGGCACAGTGAGGAGAAATCGGCAAAGGACTGCCAGGTGATCTGCAAGGGCACCAGAGTTTTGAGGGAATGAAGTGGCTGAGTGGCGTCTAGGTAATTTATTGTGTGTGAAATTCAGAGATGGAAAAAGGATCCCGTGCACCTCTATCAACAACCTGCAGTGCTGGTTCACTCAAGTCACCAACAGAACAAGAGAAAAAGTCAACAGGCAAACATATAAATGAATATAATAAGATTTATGGTGGAGTTGATCTGAAAGACACAAAACTCTATGCCTACCTCTGTGAACGCCGCACGCTGAAGTGACGACAAAGTGGGTTTCTACTTTTTTGGGACAGCTATGCTAAATGCATACATAATATACAAAATGCACACTAATGGGAATGTTGGTGTCCAGGCTTAATTTATGCTATCCATCATTGATGAGCTTGGTTTTTAAATATGACCCCCAGAGAGTACGGAATAAGGAGGAGGAGAGAAAAATGGAGGAGCACCAGCGGCAGCCCCTTGCCATCCTGGCACCTAATAACATTCAGCCAGAGGCTGACCACAGACTGGAAAAGCTTCCCAAGAAAAAACTAAGAAAATGCGTTACAGGACATGACCGTCGTGTCAGATCAAACTATATTTGTAAAAAAAGTAATGTTGGCCTGTGTGGTGACTTGCTATCACGAGTTTCACAATAGAGAAAACCACTAAACCTTTGTCACCACAGTTATCCAGTATCTTCATTCTTTCTTCCCTCTCATTTGTAAAGTCTGGCATAATTTACCTCCCTTTTTTTTTTCCCCCTCCTTACGTGTGGGGAGTACCAAGGGCACTTCTCGAACTAAATTGGCTTAGCACTTTGGACTCACTGTTTTCTTTTGATGGGGCGGTATGTTAGCAAACTTTTTTTTATACTTTTTGTTGAAGCCCGTGCGTGATCCATCTCAATTTACATAAAGAAAATAAGGAAGACCATCACAATTATTATTATTGTCCTAAACCCCTGCAAATACCACCACAATGACAAAAAAGGGACTTTTTTGTACAAGACTTTAGTTTACTCTTACAGCACATGTTTGACCAAACAATTATGTGCAATCATTACTTTTTTTTCACTATTATAATTATAAGCTATGGGCCCTACAGTGTATTTTTGACATACTTATGTTCGGGAAAACAATTTATTTACTCATTTATTTGTTTATTTTATATATTTTTTTATTTTGATTTTTGTGACATGAAATAAAACTCTTCATGCCTTTTCATTCCTTTCATATGTCATGATTATATAAAAAAAAAAAATTAAATAATAGTAGGGAGAGAATATATATATTATATATATATATTTTATATATATATATATATATATTAAAATATATATATATATATATATAATTAGATATATTTATGTGTGTGTGTGTTGGTGTGTTTGTGTTGTGGGGTAATGAGAGCATAATAACAAAAAAATAAAAATAATAATAATAATAAACATAATAAGAGAGAGAGAGGGGAGAAGGGGAGAGAGGAGAGAGAGAGAGATAAAAAGAGATCATGTGTGTGCGTGTCCCTATATGGTGCGGATGGTGTATACAACAGTATAAAATTGCCTTTCCTCCTTTCCTTTTCGCATTATCTAAATCTGACATTACCGTGTTCAAAAGCTTTCTCTCCAGCTTTCATTGTTTACTTTTGCAGTACCTTGGTAATTCCATAAAATAATCCACATGAATTAGAACTTTATAAACATTTATAACACCGGGTTTGACTTCTACTCGCGTTATTTCGTTTACATTTAGTTAATTTCAACTTTATTTTCCCACAGTCCCAGTCCACTCCATCCTTACGTAAGTGATGAAGAAAAAAAGTATTACGCGAGAGAAGTGAACAGATAAATAAAAAGGAAACTTGTAGTGCGGAAAGTCCAGTTGTGAGGGTGTGCGGGAAACTGGCAGCTGCTTACTGAACTGCGTACGAAGACAATAATATATAATAAATAAATGAATAAATAGCACCTAGTTTATTGAAATCGTGTAAAGTGATAAAATATGCTATTTTGTAAGATTTGTATGACTGAAGGACAATGTTTCAGTCTTACTGGAGAGGTATTTCATAAAAATAATAGTAGTATTAGTCTTATAACACCGCGTGCCGTATCCGTAAATAAATTTTTTCATGTAAAGCTGATCTTGTACAGACTACCTATTACTAATAAACATACGTGGGGTCGATTCTCGAAATTTGATTATTGGGGGATAGTTATCTATGAAAAAAAAAACAAAAATAATTACTATAAGTTCACAGTGAAAGGAACAAAATAAAGATTGGGATGAAAAGCCGCCCGGGCGGCTCACCCACCCGCCTCTTGGCAGTCTACTAGACAAGCCCCCCGGGCGGCTTCTGGCACATAAGGGTTAAGAATTGGAACACTCGACGACGGCGGCGAGAAATTTCCCATCGGCGACAGTTCCAGGTACCCATACAATAGGAGTATTTTTTTTTTGATTGTAGTGTTCTCCACTAACACGGGTTAAGCCTTCACCAGTTGGTTTGGGATGTTTATTGCTGGCAGACGATGTGAAAGGGACAGAGGTTGATCACAGTCAGTCGTAAAGAGATTCCTTATATTTGCGGACGCCCTAATCTTCCACCTCAAAATTGGTTGGGGATGTTTTTGCCAGCGACTTGCTGGTCGAAGTGTCCCAGTCTTGGGGACCTACGTGTGCAATTTTTGTCCCCGGTGTGGCGGGTCGGACGGGCTTCTTACCGGTCTCTCCCTGGCATTGGGAGAGGGTGTTTCTCTCCCGGGACATGAAAGTCCATACCTTTATGAGAAGGCTGGCCTCTAACAAGTTATGATGCTTTTAATATTCACTTATTATTGTTGTTAATGTTACTTCTTGTTCGTTTAGTATTTCGTGTTTTAAATATTTTTATTCTATCTTAAATTTGTTTTGTAGTTTTACTTGTCATGTATCTTCTTGTCAAGCAGGCGTCAATAACCCCGCAGTTGCAGGCACCTTAAAACATATATAACTTAATCAATCAATGTCAAAAAGGTCCCTACGTTTAGGGGACATATCCCTACGGTTGGCAACATGCCCTTTCACGCCCAGACCTGTCCTACTTTGTTATGAAAAAAATCGTCTGTTGTTAGTCATTGAAATCAGGAAAAGTAATGGAAATACCAACATGAGTTAGTGGACAAGGATACTTAAAACAGGTCATATCATTAATGTTTTTTTGGGGGGTTTTATATGCACTAAAAAACGCGTCTAATGTACCCAAATTAAATAGAAATGACGTTCTGGGCCTGAAGGGGTGAAGTGTAGAAATGATGTAGAAAAATCATTCCCCGCGCTAGATTTGCCCTCCAGCATTACTCTCTAGCATCATTAATCAATATTATTGTATTAATTATTATCAATTATTATAATTAGCATTACTCAACACGAAAATCCGATAACCAGCAGCGTTAATGCGCATCACGGCTGCGACATCGTAAAGCCTAGGCGTGGACGGGCCTTTAGAGGCCGCAGGGTTGCACAGGCTTGCTGTAGATGTTGCGAGTAAAGAACTGAACATTATTATGTTCTGGATTCAGGGTTACAAACGGCATGAGAGGCGAGAAAAACAAAAAAAAAATCAGGCCACCCCCCCCTGTATATACTATGAATACTGAATTATGCGTTATATATTTAATAAAATATATATAATGAATAGTACATACAATGATTTAATGGAACGTCGCCGATGGGAATTTCGCCGAAAACACCAACTTAGAACTCTCGCCCGGACGCATGGAAATGTTTTAACCTAACTGGTGGGGGGGGGGGGACATTGGCACCTAACTTAACCTAAATGATCAAGCTAACTTATAGTATTATTTTCATCCTGGAATGCAAAAAAAGGCTGGGTAAACTTGAGTAATGTAATATTGGGTCCTGTAATTATTAACCCCTTATATTAATGCCGAAGCTGCCTTTCCATGCACGCATCTCACACGCCACTACACTTCACGTCATCGCCGCACTTTATGTTCATCATTTTCTATATGCTGTGGCTTCATGTACATGAAACTGGATTTATTTTACAGTGCAGTTAATTGTAATCAGGAGTAAGAATACATTTTTATTTGAGACCTCATAGTAACTTGAAAAATACTTTGTGAAAATAATAATTATACTGTGGAGCTTTACCTGAATTTATGTAATTATGTTTCATTTTGCGTTGTTTCGTTATTTGCCTCCCAAAAAAAGTTGTCATATATTCATCATTACAGTGCTTCATTACTATGTTACATAATCAAAACATAATAAGGGAGTGAAGTGATGGATTTGAACAGTGCAAGCCATGTAGAGTTTATTTCTGCAATTTTTCGTTTTCGGACGCAGCCTCATCCTTGGCCGCGCGTGCGTTCGGAATGTTCGGCAGGGAAAGCGTATAAAAATAATATGTACATCGTTAAAATAATACATTGATTCATTAGGCAATAAAAGATAACTGTAAGAGTGAGTAAAACTAAACGTCTAAACATATGAGTTCCAGCTGCTTGAAAAAAAGTAAAATAACGAAATATGAAAGTGAGGGTATAGTGTGTTTCCACGTTGAACGGTCCGAACCACAAAGCTCGACGCCAGAGTGGCCAGGGATGAAACACGCCGTCTGTCACACACTCATTCCCCCTAGGATAACAGGTGAGTTCCATTTTATTCGATGATTTACTTGTCCTTATTCTAATTCTTCAGCATGTCCATTATTATATTGGTTATATATTAGTCACTTCGTTTACGGATTCTAATTATCCCTACATAGGTACATAGTAATTGCCTCATACGGAAATATATTTTATATAAATCTCTTTCCAATAACAAAAGAGAACACAAAAAAGAGGTATGCTCGTGTTGTCCTCTCCTCCACATTTATTGTGTGTGGGTAAAGAGAGAGAGAGAGGAGAGAGAGAGAGAGAGAAGAGAGAGGAGAGAGGAGAGAGGAGTGCGCGTAAGAATTATAAAAAGTATGGCAATAATGATGAGTAAAAAAAAAACAAAAATCTAAATAAAAATAATAATATAATCAATAATAAACAGTAATCATGGAAAACGCGTCTATTTAGACTCAGCTTCAATTATAAAACCCCTAAAACTTCCTACACCACCACTACTCACTCGAGTTACTATATTAAAACTCCTACCCCGCTTACTACGGTAGTACGGGGGTAGGAGTTATACGGTAGGTATGGGTCAGTTCCATAGTGGCCCATTCCATAGTGAGCATGGGTAGTTTCAAGGGTATTTTCCATAGTTTCATATACTGTTTATTTGATTATAGTACTATTTTTTTATTATTATTTTTATTATCAATTATTATTTTTATATTTTTATTATTATTATTATTGTTATTATATTATTTTTATTTATTATTATTATTATAATTATTATTATTATTATTAATTATATTATATTATATTGGTATTATTATTATTATTATTTATTGTTATAAATGTTGGGGTAGTAGTACTACCCAACCATTTCTAAAAACGCACACCCTAAAGGACTTTTACACCCCCAAAACAACCCTACACCCACAACACGTATTACACCCCCAATAACCAACAACCTCACACCTTGAGGATCTCAACATTACCCATTCACCCATAACACTCCACTCCCCCATGGATTACCCACCCACTCCCTCCCGCAGATTACCCATCAACATCAACCACTCCCTCCCCACGATTACCATCACCACTCCCTTCCCCACAATTACCATCACCACTCCCTCACCCACGATACACATAACCATCCACCACTCCCTCCCCACGATACCCATCACCCACTCCCTCCCACGATTACCCATCACCAATCCCTCCCCCACCATTTTTACCCCTCACCACTCCCTCCCCACGATGACCCATAACATCACCACTCCTTCCCATGATTACCCATCCCACTCTCTCCCCCGATACCATAAACCCCTCACCACTTCTCCCCACGACTTATCCATCAACCATTCCACCCCCCTCCCTTCCACCACAATTACCCATCACCCATCACCACTCCTGCCCCCACGATTACCCATCACCCATCACCCCATCACCCATCACCACTCCCTCCCACGATTACCCACTCACCCATCACCACTCCCTCCCACGGATTACCCATCACCCATCACCACTTCCCTCCCCACGATTACCATCACCCCTCACCACTCCCTCCCCACGATTTACCATCAACCCAATCACCACTACCATTCCCACGATTACCCATCAACCCACACCATCCCTCCCCACGATTACCCATCACCACTCCCTTCCCCACATTAACCATCACCCACACCCACTCCCTCCCCACGATTACCAAATCACCCATCACCACTCCCTCCCCCCGATTACCATCACCCATCAGCCCTCCTCCCCACGATTACCCATCACCCATCACCACTCCCTCCCCACGAATTACCCATCACCCATCAACCACTCCCTCCCACGATACCATCACCCATCACCACCTCCTCCCACGATTACCCATCACCCATCACCACTCACTCCCACGATTACCCATCACCCCCATCACCACTTCCCTCCCACGATTACCCATTCACCCATCAGCCCTCCTTCCCCATGATTACCCATCACCCACACCACTCCTTCCCCCACGATTACCCATCACCCATCAGCCCTCCTTCCCCATGATACCCAAAACATCACCAATCACAATACCTTCCCAGGAATCAACAATTCACCTACACTACTCCTTCCCAGGAATCACCAATCACGTTATCACTACTACTTCCCCGGAATCTCCAATCACCCTATCACTACTCCCTTCCCAGAAATCACAATCACCTATCCCACATACTCTTTCCCAGGGAATCACCAAAATCACCTATCACTACTCCTTCCCAGGAATCACCAATCACCTATCATACTCCTCCCCAGGAAAAAAAATCAACCAATCACCATCACTGACTCTTCCCAGGAAACACGACTTCTTCCCCAGGAATCACCAAATCACCTAATCATACTCCTTCCAGGAAATCACCAATCACCTATCATACTCCTTCCCGGAAATCACAAATCCACTCTCACTACTCCTTCCCAGGAATCACCAATCACCTATCACTACTCCTTCCCAGGAATCACCAACACCTATCAATTACTCCTTCCCGGAATCACCAATCACTATCACTACTCATTCCAGGAATCACTAATCACCTATCACTATCCTTCCCAGGAATCACTAATCACCTATCACTACTCCTTCCCAGGAATCACTAATCACCTATCACTACTCTTCCCAGGAATACTAATCACCTATCACTACTCTTCCCAGGAATCACCAATCACCTAATCCCACTACTCTCCCAGGAAATCACTAATCACCTATCACTACTCCTTCCCAGGGAAAATCACCAATAACCTAATCACTACTTCTTCCCAGGAATCACTAATTCAACCTATCACTACTCCTGCCAGGAATCACTAATCACCACCCGTCATATTAACTCATTTTTCATTACTCATCACTACATAGTAAAAAAAGGAACTTCCATTTTCAGAAACTTCTGGTGTAAAGAGGGCTTCATGGTCTTCTGACCAAACCGTCGACGAACCAGGCTAGGCAAGAGGTAATGACGTCAGTGACATGATACTGCCTCTGACCTGCAGCTGAGTGACGGACATCCTTGACAACAACAATACGAGTACCACGTCATCAGAAGATGGGGTACTTGGAGTGACGGTGACGATGACTGTGGACGACACCTAGCAGGTGTGGACAGAGGCGCCGGTGGCCATCCCACTTCAGTTTGCAAACACCAGGACCCAAAAAAATATTCCGGCAAATACCACAAACAATAGACTCTTCAATTATTCCTCTACCAAATGATGCAATTTCTTGGATGAAATTGTTGAACAAACAAATAGGTACAGGACCAGTATTATTGAAGCAAAACAAGAGTACCTGGCCAGCCACCCAAAGTCGCGTGTTCACCAGGAGATCCCGCCGGAGGGTCACACCACCAGAGAAGAAATGCGAGCTTTTCTGGGTGTTGCTCTAAAATATGGGACTTGTCAGCAACACCCACCATTGAAAGTTTCTGGGATACAATGCCACCCAAGTATAGACACTCCTGGTTTCCGAGCATTTCAAAAGAAACAGATTCCAACTTTTGTAAAAATTTTGCATTACAATGATAATATATATAATTCCCATTACAATGAACAAACAATCCAGTCATGTTCTATACAAAATGCCAACCCCTCATTGATCATGTTCAAAGCAAAATTTCTTCAGTATGGCATCCTGATAAAAACTATTCTCATGCTCATGATGAAAGTTCTAATGCCTCAAAAGGACACGACTCCCCACCTCCGTCAGTTCCATGCGCAACAAGCACCATGCCAAGTTGTGGTATCAAAATGTGGTGTGTGTGTGGGGACGTCAACACAGGCTACCCACATGTACCTTTGAAATATACGTGGGAAGACTCGAGAGCACCAAGTGGGACCATCACCATAACTCACAACACAACAATCAGACTCTCGCTCAAGCAAATCTACAAAAATTGAGGTATAAATGTTGGCTTTGGACAACTGCTTCTCTTCGTCCAGCATTGTTACAGGATCTCTATCAACGTGGAACAACAGCAACAGGCACAGTGAGGAGAAATCGGCATGGACTGCCAGGTGATCTGCAAGACACCAGAGTTTTGAGACAATTGAAGTGGCTGAGTGGCGTCTAGGTAAATTTATTGTGTGTGAAATTCCGAGATGGAAGAAAGGATCTGTGCACCTCAATATCAAACAACCTGCAGTGGCTGGGTTCACTTCAAGTCACCCAACAGAAACAAGAGAAAGAGTCAAACAGGCCAAACATAGTAAATGAATATAAAAGATCATGGTGGAGTTGATCTGAAAGACACAAAACTCCCTATGCCTACCTCTTGTGAAACGCCGCACGCTGAAGTGGACGACAAAAAAGTTGGGTTCTACTTTTTTGGGACCAGCTATGCTAATGCATACTATAAATATATACAAAATGCACAATAATGGGAATGTTGTGCCAGGCTAAATTTATTTCTATCCATCATTGATGAGCTGGTTTTCAAAATATGACCCACAGAGAGTACGGAATAGGAGAGGATAGAGAAGAAATGGAGGAGCCACCAGCGGCTAGCCCCTTGCCATCCTGGCCACCTAAAACATTCAGCCAGGAGCTGACCACAGGACTGGAAAGCTTCCCAAGAAAAAAAACTAAGAACTGCGTACAGGACATGGACCGTTCGTGTCAGATCAAAACGATATTTGTAAAAAATGTAATGTTGGCCTGTGTGTGACTTGCTATCACGCGTTTCACAATAGGAAAACCACTAAACCTTGTCACCACAGTTATCCGTATCTTCATTCTTTCTTTCCCCTCTCATTTGTAAAGTCTGGCATAATTACCTCCTTTTTTTCACCTCCTAACGCTTGTGGGGAGTACCAAGACACTTCTCGAAACTAAATTGGCTTAGCACTTTCTTGGACTCACTGTTTTCTTTGATGGAGCGGTATGGTTAGCCAAACTTTTTTTCATTACTTTTGTTGAAGCCCGTGCGTGATCCATCTCAATTTACTAAAGAAAAATAAGGAAGACATTCACAATATTATATTGTCCTAACACTGCAAATGACCACCACAATGACAAAAGGCCACTTTTTGGTACAAGACCTTTAGTTTACCTTTTACAGCAATGTTTGACCAAACAAGTATGTGCAATCATACTTTCTTCACCTATTATAAGTATAAGCTATGCCCTATCAGTGTATTTTGACATACTTATGTTCGGGAATTCAATTTATTTACTCATTTATTTGTTTCTTTAATATTTGTTTATTTGATTTTGTGACATGAAATAAAAACTCTTCAGCCGTTTCATTCCTTTTCATATGTCATGTTATAATAAAAAAACAAAAATGTAAATAATAGTAGGGAGAGAGAGAATATATATATATCTATCTAATATATATATATATATATTATATTATATATATATATATAATATATATATGCATATATAGTATGTGTGTGTTGTGTGTTTGGTGTGTGTGTGTGTTTGTGCTGTTAAGAGAGCAATAATAACAAAATTAATAATATAATAATAATATAAACATAATCAAGGCAGAGAGTAGAGAGATGAGACCTCGAGAGATGAGAGAGAGAGAGAGAGAGATCATGTGTGTGCGTGTCCCTATATGGTGCGGATGCGTGTATACAACAGTATAAAAAATTGGACCTTTCCTACTTCTACTTTGCATTATCTAAAATCCATGAAATTAACCGTGTTCAAGAAACGCCTTTCCTTCTTGCAGCTTCATGTTTACTTTTGCCCTATTGACCTTGGTAATTCTCATAAAAACATTTCCACAATGATTATTAGAACTTTACCTAAACATTCTATAACTCCGTGGTTTGACTTCTTACTAGCGTTATTTCGTTTACATTAGTTATTTCAACTTTATTCACTACAGTTCCAGTTACAACTACCATCCACGTAAGTGATGAAGAAAAAAAGCTATTACGCGAGAGAATGTGAACAGATAATAATAAAAGGTAAAACTTGTAGTGCGGAAAGTCCCAGTTGTTTGATGGATGTGCCGGAAACCTGGCACAGCTGCTACTGAACTGCGTACGAAGACAATAATCAGATAAATAAATCACAATGAATAAATAGCAGCATAAGTTTATTGAAATCCGATTGTACAGTGATAAAAAATATGCTCTTTTGTAAGATTTGTATGAGCTGAAGGACAATGTTGCAGTCTTTTAATGGAGATCGGTATTTCATCAAATAATAGTAGTATTCAGCCTTATAACACGCGGCCAGATATTCCGTAAATAAATTTTTTCCATGTCACCAAGCTGATCTTGTACAGAATACCTGTTATAATAACATACGTGGTGTACGATCTCGAAGTCCTTGATTATTGGAGGATAGTTATCTATGAAAAAACAAAACACACAAATAATTACTATTAAGTATCACAGTGCATGGAACAAAATAAAAAATTGTATGAAAAGCCGCCCGGGCGGATAACCCACCCGCCTCTTGGCAGTCTATAGACAAGCCGCCCGGAGCGCTCTGCACAGATACAGGGTTAACACGAAATTGGAACACTCGACGACGGCGGCGAGAATTCCTATACGGCGACAGTTCCCAGGTACCCATTTAACAATAGGCAGTATTTTTATGATTTGTAGTGTTATTCCCAACTAGACACGGGTCTAAGCCATTCACCCAGTGGTTGGTGATCGTTAATGGCGGACAGACGATGTGCAAAGGTAAAGAGGTCTGGGGATTCCACAGTAGTCTGTACAGAGACTTCCCTAGTATCTATTGCCGGACGCCTAATATCATAATTTGCGCTGTTGAGACCTGACGCCTGACAAGAGTGACACCTGAAGGCGATTCAGACAGCTGTTTCAGTCAGGTGACCGATCTGTAGGAAGGATAAGAGAGAGGCGTGGGACCACGGAACGTTGATTAACTATTAGTGCCCTGGGCAGGGTGCAATTCCAGGCCAAGCGGGTGTTCCCACATGAGTCTTTCTTTTTTTATACAAATAAAACATGTAAAGCATTGTGTCTATTGCGTTCGCACACATTATTGTGTTATATTTTAAGGACCTTTTAAATCTTGTACTTATACTTCAAAATCTTCTTTTCTACATGAATGATCACATGTGTTTTCAGTATTATTGCCTCTTGCTATTGTAATATCGGATAGCTAAGAGGGAACACCGCGGTAACGCGCCACCCCAGCACACACGTTTGAGCAGTAACGACACATTGTATTCCCCAAAGCTATTATACCAGCACAATAAGGGTATAGGTAAACAATACGGTCACACCATGAGGCCTCACAAATCCGTTACCATAGAGGGTAGTTGACCCGAGCGCAATGTACTGATCGCGGCACTAACTACTCCCTCAAGCATGGCCATTATGTCCCTCTGTTGCTAAACAAACCAGTCAGTAACCAGTTATAGTTTGCACGAGTTCTTACATCCCAAGCCCTGATCCCTGCGAATAACCAACACCAGTTTCCCGGTTTTCACACTGGAGTGAAGTCGATTACCACAAGCAATCACTGTTCTTAAAAACGCAGCACACTTCATTGTCAGCTGCCTGTGTCGTGATGCACACAGAGTGAGAGAAACAACCAGGTGGGCGAGTGCCTCTTACAGCAGCATTTTCGTAGATGTCTCTGGGCCTATCAAGTCACGATATTCTACGCTCCGAGGATTATCCAGTGGATCTGTTGTTATGATGTCTGCGGGAATAAGTACATGGCCTTTAACTACCTCTAACAAATGTTTTGAGTCAAATACGTTTTAAGGTTGGCTTTACAATTTACCCACGTTGTGGAGAGAAAGTATTAATAGGCTGCGGGCGATAGTTGTCTGACAAGTGGAGAAAAACGCTGTTTATTGTTATTTTTCTTGCAAATATTCCATTGATACTCTATCTTCTACGTGATGATAACCTCAAACGTAGATGTTCTAAAAACTCTTCAATAAAGATAAAAAAACCAAGAATATCTTCTGTTGGTTGGAATATAGGCATTTTGAAAGTACCAAAACCCCACTTAACAGCGCCTTTTTCTCCGGTTCCCACTGTGGCCGATTGCAGGTCCGTTCACCTCTTGCGGACCTACCTGGTGTTTTGTTTGGTTGCCATGCTCCATTACCAAATAAATCTTATGATGAAAGTTGATCTTTCGAATGGTACATCAATTTCCTGGGCACTGGGCACAATCCCAACTGTTCCATGCACATGTTTAGGGCCTATGGACCACAGCTTACTAGTAGGCGAACCATCGAGTGCCAGGCTCGGGAATGTCAGCGGGGGCAACAACGGTCATTATAGAGAGCGGACAAAAAATGTGTTAGTTAGCATTTAGTTTCTTTTTTTTTCTATGTTTTTAACCAAAATAGTGATAGAAAAACATTTAAAATATGTGGTTTACCTCACCCGTGCTTTTATTTTCCCACGTGAAAATGCAGGAAAACAAAATCAGAAAATTGAGGGACAAACAAAATCAGACAGCTGGGCCCATATTATAGAGATTTAGGATTCGTCTAACCCTACGCCCCTAAAATTTACGGTTTTAAACATCTCACCGGCCTAAAGGTTCATGCGGCACCTAAAACATCTACAGTCTTAAGGTTCTGGCTGGCCTAAAACATCGTACAGTCTAAGCGTTGACTGCCGGTCTCTAAAACATCCACCTTACGGACCTAAAGGGTTTCCGCGGTCCTAAACATTCGCTACGGCCTACAAGTTGCCCGAGACTAAGGTATCACGGCCGAAAAAACAATTAGCGCTCTATATAGACCCGAACTTAACTAACCTTACCTGCCAGCGGCTGGGCGCCGTAGTAACTTATTTGAGAAATTCAATCATCTAAGGAAACGCTGTTGTTTCCCATGCAATGCAACATACAGTACACCCCAGTCGTCTTTGTATATGCCAGAAGGACCACTCATATTCCACAGGTCCTGTTGTACTTCGTACCCTCACGACGTGAGTATGGCGTTTTTCTTAGATAGTACCAATATGTGTTTATTTCTTATTATTTTCCCCAAGTGAATTACAACGCATAAAATACTGAACAGAAATAATAGAGAAAATTTACTGGTAAGGCATGTCGAGCCACCCTGCACTTACTTGCGGAATATACTTACTATGCGAACCCTATACTTACTTGCGAACCCACGTTGGCATTCTTCATAGTGACCCTGTCGACAGAATTGCAAAAGCCGCCTGTAGCCTGCCACTCCGTGCTGCTGGTCCCTCACCCTCTCTTTCCTGTTATTTATTAAGAGTCAATGCTCACACTTACGTCTCCACTCTCCTTCACAGGGACAGACAGAGAGCCAACAGCGTCTCTATTCAGCATTACGACGCGTTCCGCCACCATCGTTACAAGTACCGTCGTCGGGGCCTAATGGTGCGGAGACACAACGTGGTAATGGAAGAGTGGATAATAACAACTGAAACTGTTCACAATGTCTGTTTCTCCTTACGAACCTAACTCCCTTCATTCACCTTATTTAAAGCCGTCATCACCCATAGAAAGTCACTTTCATACAATTTCATTGTCGACTGAGAGCCTAGCTTTTGATTGGTTTGATAACTGGTCTGTATTCTGGGACTGAGAGTGCTGTGAAGTGTGGGGCAGGTGTATCCAGCTTCTTTCCTGTGAATACAGGAGTGAGGCAAGGGTGCGTCCTTGCCCCATCACTTTTCAACGCTTGTATGGACTGGGTATTGGACAAGGTTGTAGATCAAAGTGATTGTGGAGCATCCGTCGGCAACACCAAGATCACTGATCTTGTTTTTGCCGATGATGCAGTAATCTTTGCTGAGTCGCTGGAGGTCCTGGTGATGGCTCTCGAAGCGCTGCACGAGGAGGCAAAGCCTTTGGGACTTGAGGTCTCTTGGCTCAAGACCAAGGTCCAGGTATTTGGAGACTTACTAGATAGCTAGAGCCAACCATGGTTGGAAGGCTAGGCAGTGTGGCAAGTATAGTCGGGCCAACAAGTATGAAGTGGTGAGAGGACTATGGAAGGTGTGGCAGTCCCTAGCATTATGTATGGCCTGGAAACAATGGTGTGGTTCTAGGAAGGAGTTGGACAGATTGGAAGTAACACAGAACAAAAGCAGGCAGAATAGCTTAGGAGCCAATAGGTATGTGGCAGTGGAAGCGATTAGAGGAGACATGGGATGGAGCCACGTTCAGAAGAGGATAGCACAAGGCAGGACTGAGGTACAGAGCTAGACTGCAACGAATGGATGACAGCAAATGGGCAAGCAAGGTTTGGGACTGGAATATGTATGGGAAAGTGGATGAAAGAACTCAGTAAAAGTGGAAGATGGACAGGTAAAACTGGGAATGTTTGTGAAGGAGTGATGAGACATGGGAGTATGGCTGTATGCAAAAAGGAATAATAGGAGAGGGATGAGAAAGGGAGAAGAGAGCTGAGGGGAATGAGTGAGAAATCAACACTGGAATGTACAGGAGAAAGGACCAGCCACGGTATGAAAGGTTCTATGATGGTGGCTATGGAGGTGGACCTACTCTTCAAGAAAGCCAGGACTATAAGTTCGCTTGGATAGGTATTAGTCTTGTATGTATCAGTGATGGTGAAGATGAATAATGATGGCAGCAAGGTGGGTGAGATTTGGTGTGATCAGGAGTGATGAACTCGTCGGCACTTGATGCTGGAATAGTAGAAGGTATGTGGCAGTATGCTATAACACTAAAGAGTGTTTGGAGTGTGAGTGGGAAGGAGAGGTCGCTGAGGTGGAATAGACATGGCGAGAGATGAGAGACCGAGAGAGTGGAGATGATTACCCCTGCCTATGGGCGGTTTTGTGTCTGACGTGGTATGGATTGAGCAGTCGTGTGGATTTCGAAGAGTTGGTAAAGAATTCTTGGAGAAATTCCGTCGAGAGCAACAGTAGGTATAGTGTACATGAAATGCTAAATGGGGCCCCATCAGTTGTGATGGGGACCACGGTATGAATGTTAATGGGCAGAGAGGAGGAAGAGGGAGAAAGAGGAAAATCACCTTGGTTTTTTGTCTTCCGCCCCCGTATTTGTCTTTCTCCTCCAACATAAAAGGGGAATATTAAACAAAAAATTACGTTTGTGGTGGGAGATACGACAGGACAAACCGGCTTCACTAGAAGCATCTGCTTGAGTGTGACTACCCACATGCAAGATCAAGATCAAAGAGTCCCTAGATCGAGTACTAGATGAATAGGTGCCATGTTAAGACAGGTCCGTGTTCAGGCGGTGTGAGCGTAGGTCAATTTGAGGAGATTGTGGCAAGAAGGTATTTGACACTACATAGCCTTGGTGAGCGTGCGGTCTTATAATGACGCGCGGGTACGACCGTCTCGAGAGAGATTCAATTTCTTACGGCGGTGATATTGGCTAATGGCCCACCGGTGTTTGGCTCGGCTCCAGGGGCGTAGGTATCGTTGGCGGTTGTCGGTAACCTTGCAGGAGACAAAGATTCACTGTTCGTTCTTGGGTACGCTTGTGTGATCCTAGGTGTCTGTATACCTCTGTATGGTTGTGATACATGGACACTTAAAATAGTGTGCACTTGAATGAAAGTAACGAAATCAGATGCGCTTTGTGGGTAATAGAGTGTTGTTTCGCAGGAATTTCATGTGGGTATCGGGCTTGGGATGTATTTACCGTATTTGTACGAATCGCGTGATTGCACCAATGGAGGACGAATCGAGGTGCTCTATACGCTTGTATAGTCCGTCAGCGACCAACCTGTCGCTTATTGGGCATGTGGCACGCCTAACCCTGAAACCGATCCTTCCCATCGGGTTGTATCTGTAGTGATACAATCCGGCGTGTGAGGAGGCCAAGGGGGGCGCCCACAAGGCTCGTGGCTTGTGGGTGGCATAAGTCGTGAGGTTTTCTTGTCGAGAAGGCTGCTTGTGATGGGAAAGTAGCTGCGATGGTGAACATCGCGCGCGTGGTGACCGGCGCCGGGTGGCGTACGTGTGGGTGGGCGAGGCGACGCGTGCCGCCCGGCGTATGCCCCCAATGATTGTTGAGAGCCTAGCAAAACACATGTAAATTACATGGAGCTCTAATGTTCGGTGTATTTGTGATATTCACGCCAGTATTTCCTAAATGTACTTTCATTCTATGCCACCTCACTCACTCATTTTCGAACTTATTTAAGCATCACTATCTTCCCATACAAGTCACGATATGGAACATTAAAATATCGAAGAGTGACCTCCAGCCACAGATTAATAGGTAAACCGATATTTCATGTTTTTCACTACCTGTTTACCGACTGTATCTGCTATATGTGGGTGCTGGTTCTCCTGCCACAGTTCCTAACAGCACATTCCTCTATTTGTTTAATACGTCCATCTGTACACTGCTACTACTTGCATTTTCGTAAGGAGCTCATCTGTCCTGTAGTGGGAGATTGTACAAGATGCGGATGGAAGACGCCATGTTTATTCAAGTTGCACTTAATATCGTAAAAACGCCTATCTCTGGAGCAATGTTAGTGAATATGGACCTGTCACGTTTTCCCGAAACCTGCGCCAAAAAGCGCGGGGGGGGGGGAAGAAGGACATTAATCATAAAGATGGACCACGTGTTTTCAAATTCTTGATGTAAATACCTCTCGAGTTAGTACTCCCTTTGGTGTTTTCACATATGCATTAGATTTTTGTACTAGCGGTAATGTATTATTTTGTATATTTGCACATCGTAATATTACTTTTCTACGTTTTTTCAGATTTGATTGTATGGTAATTAAAATGGCATCACATATACTTGCTTGTGTAAATACCGCAGACTAACTTCTGCTATATTCCTTGGACAATATACACCTAAGCCACTAACTACATGTACAGTTTATGACTTCCACTGGGGTTCCGCGGAACCCGTGGGGTGTCCGCCCGACCATCCCACAGGGGTTTCCCTGCGGAAAACCGGTAAATAATTATTGTGCTATTTACAAAATTACAGTGATCTTAATTCATAATGTTCATAATATGTTTCCCATATTTCAACAACACGTCACAAGCACTTCCAGACATAAACACCGAACATAAACTCGGACGTTGTCAGTCAAGTTACACTGTATATAGTATGGGAGCGAATAATATGCATTATAATTGAAAAAATACTGTTCAATTGGCCGTGGTGCGGGGATATACCGCCCTTCATCTCCCTCCTTCCGCAAGTTTGGGCGCCACAGGGTGTTGGGTATGAGGGTGAACGCAAACCCCGTACGAGTATCATATTTGATGAAAAACGGTGTCACGAGTCCCAGCCCGCCGTTCACCCAACATCTTCCTTCAGTCATTTTTGAGCAGCGCACCGTTTGAAACGTTTAGTGTTAATTAATCTTTCACCAGTTATATTAGTTTTGATACGGATTTTTAAGACTGATAGCATTGTTCAAATAATATTTGATAAAAGAATCATGGTCAGTGGAGAGTAGGACAGTGACGAAAAATCACATCAATTACACAGCCAAGTACTGAAGTAGAGAATGGAAAAGTGAGTGATGGAAAAAAAAATAACTGCATTTACGAATTGACAGTTATATCTGGCCATTGAGTGCTTTACATGGACTGGGAAGAAAACTGTGCCCCTTTTCCTTTGTGCGTTTGTGGGAAAACAAGCTCGCTACACCAGTCTATGACCCCAGCCCAGTTAAAGCGGCACTTTACACAATCACATGCCACGTTGTCAAATAAAACCGTGGATTATTTTCGAAACTCTTTGGATTCACAGCAGAGAACATAAAGAAAGTTTTTGAACAATAAGGTAACTCATCAGTGCTAAGGCCCAAGAAGCAAGCTATTTAGTGCTGGAATAGCTAGGTTGCCAAAAATGAACAGTCACACTAGTGTGCGTGAAAGCCTTAATAAAGCCTTGCTGCCAAAATAATTGTGAGACTAACTGCTAGTGAAGATATTTGCAAAAGTGAACTTAAACGAAGGTTCCTGTTTTCTGATAATACAATTAGTAGGCGTGGTCGATGACTGTCCACCATGTTTCTTTTCCTGGGCTGTTTTGTCTGGAAATACTGACAAATAAACAACTTGATGCTCTCCTAAGTAGAATGAGTACAACTGGATATAACTGGTAAAGCTCAGCTGCTGGCATTTGTACGAGTTGAAATGACGGGATGGATAATGGAAATTATTTTTGCTGTTAAAAACTGCCAGAAACTACCCAAGGCCACGACTTTTCAACATCTTGTCTTCTTACCTGGAATCTTGTGGTTGTCATAGGACCGATGCGTTTGGGATCGTCACTGATTGTGCTTACCACTCGAAATATTGGATCAGTACAAGTGCTTTGTATCACGCGTGAAAGAAAAACCCTTTAATCATAACACAGGCACGGCTTTTTCTTCACACAGAGAAGTATTTGGTTTCAAAACTATTGGTTAATGATTTAAACAAGTCCCTTGATATAACGTAACTGGGAACATGGTCACTTTATAAAGCAGCGCCCTCTGAAGTCTCGCATTATTTGCAAGGTTTTGTGAAATAGCATGTCAAAAAAGAATTTCTCCTCGACCAGGCGTCTCCAGCACACAGAGCTTCTTCGCTAGGATGTCTATTCTTTTCGATAGTGTATAATAGTTTTGACAAGAGGTAATTCCGAGCTGCATCAGGTAAATGCTTGGCTTTTCTTCAACGAGAATAATTATAATTCCAGTTTTTCTGTGTAATGTCTTTGAAATTCTACAAACTGCATCAATCAAAAACTAGCAATTTATCAATAATTCTATCAGCATTTTCAATAACTTCGAACACCCAGCATGCACGGGTCGCAGAATGAAAACATTCTGTCCTTCCACAGACAAACTTCTTTGCATTTAAGAATAAACTCGCTGTTTGGCAAAAAGCACCTTTTTAAGGAGTGAAACGTTCGAAATTTTTTTCCACTCCTTGAGCTTCCATGTTCAAACCGTTCAAACTGAATTGTAAATGTCATTCCATAATTACAGTCTTTTGGGATCATCCTGTGCACAAAACACGTTCAATAAGTAGCGGTATTCCCTTCCTTGTCATCATATACGGTATACTGGGTGAGAAACCCCTTCACTCTGTGTTCTCACCAATACAGAAACCTACTTAGTCTGCAAGGTTAGAGGGGAGAACTGAGTGAACTACCAAGTTGCGATCGAATCCTTGAAAAATGAAATTTAATGAAGTATCACATGACAAGGTTTTTGGATTTCAGCAAAGCAAGGAGTACCGCTGTCATCTCAGTATAAGTCATTGGATGTATTTTACTCAGTTTTCAACTTCTTACCTCTTGTGAACAAGCTTTCTCATGCCTGACCGTCATTAAAACAATTAGAAATCGTCTTGCTGTCTGTCGAAGGAAGAACTGCGTGTGTGTCTTTCAAAATTCGGCCAAGATTTCACAGATCCAAAGACAAAAACAAGCCGGCAGGTGTGTCAACACATGAAGTGTAATTCATAACATTATTGACTTTATTAGTGTGAACTCTCATGAACATGGTGATGTAATTCTAGATTTGCATATGAATTATATTGCTCAAGTAACTTTTCGTTAAAAAAATAATATATGTATAGGGTTCCTATGGAATATGAAAAAATTATTACAGGGGTTCCTCCAATGGTGATAAAGGGTTTGGGAACCCTGCTGTGACTACGTAGATACATAACAACAAAGCTTTAACTTTCCAACAAGTATTATTTTTTGACTGTAGTTTAGGAATGCCAAGAGAGGGACTATTGGGCACCACATATTTGCTGTGCACAGTGCAATGCAAATGTAAAAATCTTGGATGAATTGAACATAAAATCTATGCCGTTCTTAGTCCCCAGTGGTTTTGCATTGCGTGAGCCGAAAACTTCACTTCAATGATTGTTATTTTTTGTTTGACAAAGAATTGCTGTTTCACAAAGAAAAACAAAGCAAAAATCCGTACCCAAACTGCCGAATCAGCAATAAAACCAGTACCGGTTAACATGATGAAACAAATCCCTCAACACCAGTTTCCACCTCAACGACAACAGCAGCAGTTCCTCTGAAGTTTTCTGCTATGATAGAGACAAGGAAATGGATGCATATAGGTGCCAAATGCAATATTCTCCCCACATTGTTGTTATTCAAGCGGAGTTAAATGACCTACAGTGCGCGATTTGGAATTACCTAAAGCAAAACAGGCCAGAGTTGCTTGTTCCGAGAGCTTTTCAAGATGGAACCTTCTCCAGCCAATAACCCCAAAGTTCCCATTTCCGCGATCGCTCGCCATTTGCAGTTTTTCATCCATCATTTATTTGACAGCAGGAAAAAGTGTTGATTTCCTGCCACGATATCAAGTGCCTGATAGGAAATGGATTGGCGTTCTCGCTACACTGATCCAAAATGTGATTGTTGCTAGAGGACTGTTCATTGACTCGAGTAAGGTAGCCTTAAAGGCTTATTGACTGACCACAAAGGCAATGCAAAACCGTCATACCTGTAGTCCCTTGTCATCTCACCACTGGCCATTAACATGAACTTATGAATCAAATGGGTTAACTGCTGCTAAGCTGTTACTCATCACATATAAAACCACATCATTGAATATTTGTGGTCGTCCTTAAGGGAAATCGTGTCCATACCATTTCATCATTCCTGATTTAATGCAGTCAAAATATAGTCCATGATCGAGTATATCAAGACAATATTGATTGTCACTTTTTGCATCCAGTCACGACACGTTTTTAATGATCCGCATTCAAAATCTGTTAAATCCGAGCACTCAAACGAAAAACGGTGCGACAACAGACGACGCACCAGACGGCTGCGCGCGTCAAGTTCGGGTAGCTTCCCAGCCCTGCCTTATACAAATAGCACAGAGAATCAGAAATAAAATTATAGTACTCTTGAAGGATTTTGGGTGTTTCTGATATTTTTTTTTTTGCGCATATGCATTAATTGCATCCCTTCATGGATACAGCAGAAAGCTGTGCCTTTGCAGAGAGCTTAGTCACCCATTTTCCGACCTATTGACCATAATATGTCGTTTGCGAGCGCTGCAGTGGCGGGTGAGAGGAGCGCGGTGTGAAGCACAATTTTTGTCTAGCCGGGCTCCTCGCACCCGCTCAGGAATTATATATACAGGAAGGTAATTCCTGTAGTAAAGTTTCGTAAAGCCGCGATTGTCACGCCCTCTCTAACCGCGGGATAGTTGTAAAGGACAAGAGCAATTGGAAACATTAGAGAACTACATAAATCGTGGTTGACCAAATGCTCATAATATCCCCTGGCACTTCCTCTATATATTATATTTATACTATCCAAAAATGTATATTTCTTTGAAGGTTATAGGCTATAACCTTGCAAAGAAATATCAATATTTTGGATAGGTATCTTATTGACAAGAGAAATCAATTATATAAGCAAAATAATGATTACCAAATTTTATTCACTTTCTATGATACTTTGAGTTTTACAAATCATGCAGAACAGATGCAATAACTTGATTATGTAACACAACCAGCAAAAAGTAAGAATCATTACTCTTGTTCACATTCAGCTACTGACGAACAACCAGACACCGGTGCCTATTAACATTGCCATAGCAATTGCATGGAGATAACACAATTAGTTGCATTAGACAGAGAGATCACGGAACAAACATCGAACTACTATCATGCATTAATGGCAGCAGCTATAAAGACTACTGTGATGCATACGCAGTCGTAGAAAACAACATGATTTTGTTATGTTGCAAAACATGCGGCTGCCACACGACAACAAAAATCAACATCACAAGAAGTTTTTATGTTGAGAGAAGCCATGAGCTTAGTGGGGATAGAGTCAACGCATGACATCCCTGTGATTGAATCATCATACAATGTTGACAGCAAACAAGCCACAAAAGCTAAAGCTTTTAGCCTACATTACAATGGACAAAACAGGCAGTGCAAGAAGGCTATGTAACGACATATCATCCATAACAAATTCCGCAGTTTATAGTATTAGAGCTACTAGCATAAAGGAAATTCAAAGTGAACCATTATTGATAATTCTGTAACGAACAGCACAAACCTGTTGTTGTCCTGCAATCATGAAGATAAAAAAGAGGACAAAGTGATCGCCAACAAATTCCGTAGTATTAAGTTGAGTGGAACAGGTAACAACAAAATAAAATTAAATACATAGGAGTGAAAATAAATTAAGATACAAATTCAAAGTATACTATTTACCATCAAGTATATAGGTACAGGCCATGAATATGTGCATTAGAAATAACATTGCAACACATGTGGAGGAACAATTATATGCGGGCAGAAATAGAAAAGCAACAGGCTATATAACAGTACATGCAGTCCCAAAGTAGCGACAAAGATGAAGAGAGCAGTCTTGCAGACAACACATGTATAAGACGCAATGACGAAAAAATATACTAAAATTTAAGAGATTAAACTCTTGTTGACTAGCAGCAAGAAACTCAACAGTTTTTGCACTCGAGGAAGAGTGGAAAATGAAGGGGATTGAACACATCTAAAACGAGACACCTCGGATTGTGACGTGAGAGGATTATCCAGAAAGTTGAAATGAAATAAGGGCGGATACTGAGAAGTGAGGCATGAAATATAATCATTAATAGAAGGTAAAACTGTGGGGTAAGTAATTAGCAAAGGACAAATGGGCAGTAGAGGGAATGGTAAACATTATGATCTAATCTAGGATGACAAAGAGAGGTAGTCTGTGGATAGGAACATACCCTAATTGAGCTTGGAGAAGCGTAGAAAAGGTGTACTGAAAAGTATTTGAAGTGACGGCAAGCTGTACGCAGGGCCTGTCGATGGACCCATTGGGGGTTTGTTAAATATGGAGGAGAAATTGGTAAAACAGGCAATATATAACTATGGGCCAGTGCTGGAGCAAGGCTGCGCTGCACAGGACTGAAAAAAGAGAGAGTGACCCTATATTCACAAGGAAGGAGGACATAGCCAAGTATAGGCCCTACATTGTCATGAAAGATACTAGCCAAGGAGTTTTTGAATGGATTTATACGATAAATTGATAATTGGTGTATCTCATGTAAATCAACATGAATATGTATGTTAGGATATGGAGCAAGTGGGTGTCCTCGGAACAGTGCAGAGGTGGAATGGCGTAAATAATATTCGATTAGACAGTGATACTGTCATTGGTCCCCTAACATTTACTTTAATCTGTTATTTTTTAGATGAACCATCGTGAGAATCAGCAACGTCTAGTAAGTGAGTATAGCAATTTGAGGAAATTTAATAGAAATGTCCTGGGCCTATTGCTGGATGATGTAATGCCTGATGCTAGAAGTAAGGTGAAATGGAGGAGATTTTACAGAAATAACAAACAAATTACGGAAGGGAATGGGAACTGAGTTTAAGTGGAAATGAAATGTAAAGTCTCATAGAGTTTAACAGTGACGGTAGAGAGTCAGTGGCTGGCTTACTTCCCATATAGTAATAATGTCCGAGAAGTAGTAGGTAGTAAGTACATATTGTATACTAGAGAATGGAGTATACATCAGGTATAGCTGTGAAAAGCAGAGGGAAATTTAATGAGGCGCGACTGCAGGAGGATTTAGGCATGTTATAAATGGTGGTAACAGCCATTAATTACATATGAGGTAGGCAGGATTTTATGGAAGTGGGTGCGCTGTCCCTTTGTCTGTAGGGGTCAGAAGTGACTCAGTTAACAGGGAATGAGACATCATGCACTTGGTAAAGGCTCAGACACAGTAGGCAGATGGGGACTAGGACTTCGTAGGAGCACATGTAAAGGCCCAAAGAGGAGACTGGACTGGTGGAGCACTTCAGGTGTAAAGGGATATAATTAAAGGGAAAAACTGGTGTTCCACAAGAATTGAGACGTACTGAAGATAGATTGGCAAAGAAAATATGCGCAGGAAAATACATCAAGTACCACCTTGGAAGAATGACTAGAAGTATGGAAAAGGAGAGAATGGAACAAGATGGAGATAAGAGATATCAAAAAGAAAATTGAAGCAGAATGGGCTAGTTTTAATGGCAGGAGGGAATGGCCAGGAAATCACAACGATGCAGTGTGTACAGGTGGAAAACAGAAACCATTAGTGCTGACTTGAGCATGTATGGAGACTGGGGGGCGTAAGTTACTCTATAAAGCAGAACAGGCAACCGTTGGAGAGTCAACGGAAAGAACAGGGAACTGAGAGACCAGAATTGTAGCTACAGGGTAGGCGCGAAAGAAACTGGTATAACATGTTTCATTGTGGAATGCAACGAAGTATAGGAATTCATAGGGAAGGCATTATGCAGCAGTCATATAACATTCCCTAGGCAGAGGTAGGAGTGGGACAGGAGACTAGAGCGAAAGACGGTCCCTGTGTCGGTGTTAGGGACTGTATGGGCCAGAAGGAAAACTGAAAGTATATTGTAAACCTCACCAGTGTTCCTAACGGCATGCTGGGAGATAGAACACACAAAGACAATGAATTATTGTAGGAATGATAATCAAAGGTGTGAAAGTGATGAAATGGCTTTCCCAAGGTGAAATAAACAAGGCGTTAACAAGTTTTGTTTGTTAACGAAGGTATGAAGTGAATAGTAGAACCTATGAGCTCTACTCCGCAAGGTCACATGTGCAAAGAAGAAGAATGATGGTCCTTTAAAAAAAATCAAGCACCCTATCCCGGGGCAGAAAATTGCGAGCCGTCGCCTATCATAGCTAGTTGAGTGGTGTTCTCACAGCCTCCCTCCCCATTTGCTGTGTATTCGCATACGCATCCTGTATATGGTGGTTTCGAGTGGCAGGCTTCTTATTGGTGTCGCGCTGAGGATAGGGAAAGTCGTTACTACATTTGTTTTCATCAAGCATAACTTACTAACATAATGATTACTATAATGTATATGGGCATGATTTGCTGATATGTTTAGTAATGAGAGGGATGACTGTGAGTGGTGATGGTGGTGCAAGCACAAAGCACTGAAATGGTAATGATGGCCACCTTGAAAAAATGGGTGAGAGTGAGATGACAAAGTGATATATATTTGTAGAATATATTCTGGATTGTGAGGAAGGATGACCCCCCTGATAAATGGGAGGTATATAGTGGTTTGAGTAGATAGTGTGAGAAAGAGGCAAAAGATGCAAGATGAGATGACTTGGTAGATATTGAAATTAAATATCTTTACACTATTATATTTCAAAAAATATTCCGTATGATTTTTATAAGTCCTGTAAAATCTAAAATCATGCTAACTGTAGACGGACAGCAAAATAATATTCTCTGAAATATTATCGACCTTTTGGGTGCATTTTGGAGGCTTGGAACGATCCTGGTGAGCCCTCACTTCATGTTTGCTGTTGCCACCATCTGTTGAAAAAAAATTGTTGTTAGTTACATAGCAATATTGCATAAAATTATTTTCATTATGTTCTGCATAGAAATGATGTGCAATTAGCATAATGGAAGGAAATGTAAGATGGTAATAGGAAAGTGGGTACATAACATTAGGGAGTGACTGTTGAGGATTGTATCGTGAGGTAGAAAGTTGTTTGTGACTGTTTTTTACAGGGATTAAGAAAGAAACTGATCGCGTATCAATAAACAAACACACACTAGCACTACTGTTACTTATGCATATTTTAGAAAGAAATACTCGATGATTTTTATAACCCTCTACAGCATTTATCGTGCGGTGAGGTCACTGGTTGCCTGCTGAGTGAGGCACGCATGGATGAAGGCCTAGCAAGAGGCTCCTGCACACACCTGAAAACCACTCTTGGTCGAAAAAATAAAAAAGCTTTCCTGAGAACTGTATACACTGGAAAGTTTGTCGATACCAGTATAATTACATCTCAGAACTATAATTCATAATTTAGACTAACATCATGCCAAATTGTAACATTAATAACTCTCAATAACCATCCATTGCTTAGGTGGCTGTGACTGATGTGGTGGGAGGCTGTGGCTGTGGCTTATGTGGTGGGGAGGCTGTGTCTTTGGCTTATGTGGTGGGAGGCTGTGCTGGTAACTGGGGTTAGGCATGCACATTCCAACATCATTGTCCAAACATCTGTCAAAACAAAATACCTGTAATCTCCTGTTACATAATTATAACATTGATAGCTGTACGCTGCCAATGCTAAAGCCATAAATAATTAAGGAGCGAGCAATAAAACTTTGTCCAATACACTGATAAGGGCTGGAATCCATTAATAAGAATAAAACACCCTTAATATAGAATGGGGTTTGATGATAACAATAATGCATATCTGTACAAACCACTGTGTGCATATTTCCGGTAGTAAATGGTAGGAGCTGGTCCGCCCCTAGCTGCCACATCTTAGGCCCATCTCCGCTGATGCTAGAATTGGCGCTACAGAAAGAAATATGATCAAAGTAAATGTTTGAGCATGTAACTACTGGCTTACAATACAAAATATAATATATATAGATCTATATGATATAAATATCTAATAGTATATATATTATTATATTATGTATTATATACTATATATATTATATATATATATATTATAAATGACTATATTATATAATATATATATGTATTTAATTCACCACACCAAGAAGGTTGTCATGTACGATACAACCAACTTTCAACTGAGCTGAGTGTACCGACACGACTAACTATGGTTTTCGTATAGGAAAAACAAAGCTTTTGTGGAGTACGAAATCTACTGTGTACGAAAACAATGTCTTATACGAACTGACTGCCCAACTTACTCCCACTCGACATCTAACCTAAACCTCCTACCAAATTAACACCGACCTAGCTGGAAAGATCCCACTCCCCTGACCCCCGAAATCCAACCTAACTTTCTAGAGGGGGAGCCTCTACCGTCCCCATCGACCCCCCGGTAACATACAATATTTACCCTTAACTTAGCTGATAGCTGACACTCTTTGTCGGGGGGGGGGCCCCATTCCCCCAGCTTTGTTTTTGGGGGAAGGTGAGAAGTATGGGATGCTAGAATAATATCGAATATTTACCCGACACACTTGTTATCTGTGTATTCTCGTCCATTACAAGAAAGTGTGGATAAAGGGTGTAGTACACGCGTGACGGTAACGGGCTTATCTAGTTTCTTTTATTTTTCGCAGCACGGTGGCAGGGGCTTGACTACCTTGAGCCCCTTAGTGTTAGAGTACCATTGCCCCAGTGATAGCTTTACGAGGCAGAGGGAGGGAGCGCTCATAAAGGGTAGCTCTTTTTTAAGGATATTTTTGGTCACTCTGGCTTTTCTCTTATTGACTCAAATATCCTTTAAAACGACACTACATACCTTCTAGCATCTTTCCGGACCACTGCAAGCCTCACTGCAGGGTGTTTACGTCTCTTCTTGTCACACACACAGTACAATACGAGAGGCGACGGCGTCATCTTGCGTCCTTGGGTGTCAGTTACCCAGTGGCCTTGGTGGGCCTGTTTTGTTTACATTCCCTGAGTTAGGCGACGGTAGCGCCATCTCACGCCAGCAAGTGCATAGGGCAGGGATTTTCTCTGCCTCATAGACTCCACCTTCCCTTGTCTCTGCTATATTCCTTTGCACCAACGCTATTGTATCTGGCATTGCTGGGAAGCTCCCGAACTTTACGTCACTCAGCAAATTTCGCGCCACGCGCTTTTGGATTAGCTGTTTTTTTTTCCCGCGCTTTCTTTAAAGTGTCAAGTGTTTTTAGGGGAATAAGGCGTAGAAATGAATTATTTTTTTGTGGATTAGGTTATTTTAAATGACATTCAGCATAATTATCCAAATGAAAAAAAATGGGTCTGGACGATTAACTTTAAAGTGGTTGTATTATTCTACTTCTTGGTAACAGTTTGCGTACCAACAAAGCAATATGTGTTTGGTTTTTTGTTCCTATGGACACATCAAGATGACAAGAACCACTACAAAAAAACCATGATTGGCCATCTAAGAACTGGACGAGATTTGGTTGGTAAACCAACTGAAACACCCAGACACTTATTGACACCTCAGAAAAATCATATTCCACACTTCGATATGAAGAGTTTGTGCCCATAGACTCATTTATATCTCTGTGATGTCTGTGTTCAGCTGCGACCAATGTTTTGAAATTGCTACGGCTGCATAGCGGATTGTGCGGCGACGCCCGACAAAGTAGATATAGTGTCTATAGGACTCAATCATATGGGAACGGTTTTATCACAGTAAAATATTTGATATACTGTAATCTTCGTAATCTTTGTTTCTAGAACTATTAATCAAAATTTAAAAACAGTAAAACACGCTAAAAGAAATGCCATTACGAGGACTGATTCACATAAAAATCTTCGCCACTACCTAAAATTTTTGCGAGTCAACTTTTTATCATAGAATTGAGGGTATCAATGAAAGCGCAATTTTTAGTAGATTTCCATTGTGTAATTCTTTTCTGATAAATGAATGGACCCACCCATAACTACGTCACGGTTTGTTTACATCGGTTGCATTGTGGGATGAGGCGGGGTCGCCGCGGGTGGACCTACGAATTGGAAACTACGGCGATGGAAGATTTTAGAGTTATTTTTTTTCGCGAGGAAATTGATATTCCAGGTGCTATATTACCTGTGCTCTGTTCTCGCTGACAACCCTATGAAGGGGGGGGGGGGAAAAAAAAAGTAAACAGGGACCCCCCCCCCCCTGAGGTAATGGCTGATGTGCAGTAGGCTTCTCAAACCAAGAAAACAGAGGTATAACAGAGCCTCGTCAAAGGTAAACATCTGTTAGCATAACAGTAACGTAATGGTGTCCCCTACCTACCTATGCTTACTTCTTAATGAGACTCTGCTGTGACTGTTTTCCTGGTTTAGAAGCCTTTGCACATCAACCATCACCTCAGGTCTTCTCTAAGTTGTCAGCGAGCACGGAAATATAGCACCTGGAATATCAATTTCGACCGCAACAACTCGAAATTTTTTCATCGTCGTAGGCTTCTCTTTGTAGTACATATTCATGGTTATGATTGAATTAAAATACCTTATTAATTGAGTTCCTTTTGTTGTCTTTCCTCATAATAAGTAGTGGTACATCATGGTTTAAGTGTTACTTGACGAGCCAATGCATACTCTTGAGTCTATACCACGGTTACTGGTCATTTCGCCCACACGTCAATTCGCCCACAAGACATTTCGCCCACATGTAAGAGTCAATTCGCCAACATGTAAGAGTCAATTCGCCCACTTCTAAAGTCAATTCGCCCACACGATCCATGTCACGGAGGTCATGGAGTCACATATCTTCCTCTAGCAGAAATGGAATGAACCACCTTGGGCGAAATGAGGGGTAAATTTCTAGTGTTTGACCATACTCGCCCACTTCCCCCAAACAAGTTTGGGGACCTGTGGGAATGCGGGGTTTTCGGGTGGGGAAACAAATTATGCGTCGGAAACACGTAATTAAAGAGTTGTGTAGAGGGGTAAAATTCCCTAGATCTCAGGGTAATTCCTTATGTCTAGAGAAAATTGCCTAACCAAAATAAACCTAACCTAACCAAAATTAACCTACCCTAGCAGGGGGCTTGACCCACCGATAACCTAACCTAAGCAAACCTAACCTAACCAAATCTAACCTAACAAAATCTAACCTAACCTACCCAAATCTAACTTACCCTAACCTAACCTAAACAAATCTAACCTAACCTCCTAGCGAGGGGGTGGGGGGGATCTCGACACACTAAACAAATATAACCTAACCTCCTAGCTCCTAGACCCCATAGTGTGGGCGAAATGACTCCATAGTGTGGGCGAATTGACCTGTGGGCGAAATGACTCCATGGTGTGGCGAAATGGCACGTGGGCGAAATGACCGGATACCTGTACCAACATCACCAACCTTTGCTTTGATTTATCTTATTACACCATCCATAAACAAGTAGCATAACCACGGTGACATTACCCATCCTTACCTCATGGTACCTGAGGTAAGGATGTGTAAGGGATATTTTTATCCCTACACAAATCGGGAAAACTCGCTGACGGTAATATTAGGTTAGATTTTGCTTTGATTTATCTTATTACTCCATCCATAAACAAGTTGCATAACCATGACATTACCCATCCTTGCCAACCCCCCCAACCTCCCCGCTAGGAGGTTAGGTTATTTGTTTAGTGTTGTCGAGAACCCTCCAACCCCCCCGCTAGGAGGTTAGGTTAGATTTGGTTAGGTTAGGTTAGGTTAGGTTAGATTTTGTTAGGTTAGGATAGGTTAGATTTTGTTAGGTTAGGTTAGATTTTGTTAGGTTAGATTTGGTTAGGTTAGGTTAGGTTATCGGTGGGTCAAGCCCCCTGCTAGGGTAGCTTAATTTTGATTAGGTTAGGTTTATTTTGATTAGCAATTTTCTCTAGACATAAGGAAATTACCCTAGATCTAGGGAATTTTACCCCCCTACACAACTCTTTAATTACGTGTTTCCGACGCATAATTTGTTCCCCACCCGAAAACCCCGCATTCCCACAGGTCCCCAAACTTGTTTGGGGGAAGTGGGCGAGTATGGTCAAACACTAGAAATTTACCGTCATTTCGCCCAAGGTGGTTCATTCCATTTCTGCTAGAGGAAGATATGTGACTCCATGACTCCGTGACATGGATCGTGTGGGCGAATTGACTTTAGAGTGGGCGAATTGACTCTTACATGTGGGCGAATTGACTCTTACATGAGGGCGAAATGTCTTGTGGGCGAATTGACGTGTGGGCGAAATGACGGTAACCGTGGTATAGATCAAGAGTATGCATTGGCTCGTCAAGTAACACTTAAACCATGATGTACCACTACTTATTATGAGGAAAGACAACAAAAGGAACTCAATTAATAAGGTATTTTAATTCAATCATAACCATGAATATGTACAACCTACAAAGAGAAGCCTACGACGATGAAAAAATTTCGAGTTGTTGCGGTCGAAATTGATATTCCAGGTGCTATATTTCCGTGCTCGCTGACAACATAGAGAAGACCTGAGGTGATGATTGATGTGCAAAGGCTTCTAAACCAGGAAAACAGTCACAGCAGTCTCATTAAGAAGTAAGCAAGTGGTAAGGACACATTACGTACCTACCAGTTGCTTACCTTTTGACGAGGCTCTGTTATGACTCTGTTTTCTTAGTTTAGAAACCTCTGCACATTCACCCATTACCTCAGGTCTTTTCTATAGTGTTGTCAGCGGGAACGAACCACAGTATATAGCACCTGGAATATCAATTTCGCGCAAAATAACTCTAAATTCTTCCATCGCCGTAGTTTTCCCTTCGTAGGTCCACCCGCGGCGACCCCGCCTTATCCCCACAATGCACCGATGTAACAAACCGTGAGACGTAGTTATGTCTGGGGCCCATTAGAACCATGCATAAATTAGCATTAAATAAATAAATAAAATCATCAATCTGGTAATTTTCCCGATTGAAGAGGTTATTTATTTAGTTAACGCTAATTTATACATGCTGCTAATTAATTTATCAGAAACAGAAATATATAAGTAAATAAATAACATTATTTTTGTGTCGCTTATTTATTTTACGCTAATTTATGCATGGTTCTAATTCATTTATCCGAAAACGAAATATCAATGGAAAGTTAATAATTGCACTTCTATTGATACCCTTCATGATAAAAGTTGACTCGCAAAGTTTTAAATGGCGAAGAGTTTAAGTGAATATTCATATTTGATGTAATGTTCATGCATATTTCTTCAGTCTCGTAATGGCATTTCTATAGCGTGTTTTAGTTTTTTATTTGATAATATTATAGAACAAACATTTACGAAGACTACAGTATATGATATATACTGATAAACCAGTCTATATGATCCGTATATATATATATATATATATATATATATATATATATATATATATATATATATATATATATATATGAATCCGAGCGGCCCTCCGACTTCAGGCCCTTGTGCGACAGGCCAATATTCCGTGCGCAGTCCAGGTTTACAGTGGTCTATAACTTGGCCTTATGAAAAATTTCGTGAATGGTATGGATCATCAAGGTAATAGTCTCCAATATTTAAAGAATAAATTCAAAGCAATATTGACAGATGCTAAGCTAGAAGCTGGAGTTTTCACTGCACCACAGATCCGCAGTGTCATCCACGACTCATCGTATCCATCTAATCTAAATGAGAAGGAACAAGGAGCATAGACATCTTTTATTGAAGTTCGCAAAAAAATTCTTGGAAACCACAAAGCTGAAAACCACCGTGAACTCGTTGAAAACATGTTTAAATCTTATGAAAAAATGGGATGCAGAATGTCTTTGAAAATGCATTGTTTACATTCTCATCTTGACTTGTTCCCGGCCAACCTTGGGGCTGTGAGTGACGAGCCTGGTGCGCGTTTCCACCAACAGATCTCAGTTATGGAAAGCAGGTATACCAAGGTCATTTCAACCCAAGTATGATGGGATATTATTGTTGGTTCCTGCAGAAGGAGAGCTCGTCATCCTACAAGCGACAAAGGAAGAGGAAACACCAACGTTTTACTTAAGCACAGGGATTCGCATTTCGGTAGTAAAAACAACAAAATACTGACGCTTTGGGTGGATGGTTGGGCGCGCAGGGGTGGTAACTCCGCCAGCGGAATTCTGCTGTCTGTCTTAAGCCAGAATAATGGAGGAAAGACATCCCTATTCACTAATTATTTAAGTATGCTGAACATAAAACGTGGCACGGAAAAGTAGCTTAGACGTCTTCCGTAATAGAATCGGGTGAGGAAAAATGAAAAATAGGGGTTTTCGGTTACACAAAAGCTGGACCTGATAAGAGAACTTTAGGGTAATAATGGAGGAGAGTTTCACGGTCGTTTTCAGAGACACCAACTATTTTTTCTTGGCCTACAATAGGTGCTTGTTCTAATGGTGCTAGTTTTATTTTGCGCAAACCAAAAAAAAAATGAAACCTAACCTAACCTTGTTTTAATGAAACCTAACCTAACCTAACCCAGGTTTTAAAGAAACCTAACCTAACCTTACAGGTTTTAAAGAAACCTAACCTAACCTTAACCACAAAATATACTTTTTTTTTTTTTTTGGTTTGCGCAAAATAAAACTAGCACCATTAGAACAAGCACCTATTGTAGGCCAAGAAAAAATAGTTGGTGTCTCTGAAAACGAACGTGAAACTCTCCTCCATTATAACCAACTTGAGATATCAGATCTGAAATCAGCATCAGCAAGTTAGTAGGAATCAGTGGTTCACGTCTCTGTAACAAAACAAAAAGTTGAAATTTGTTGCCTAGTGAATTTTATTTGTGAAAATCACATTTTCATTAATAAATCTATCTTAAACTCAAGAAAAGTCTCTCACCAGAGAGAGGTCGCACGCGTACGTCTAGTCTCTGACACGGAATCTGAGAGACTGAAGCGCCTTTGTTCCCTAATAGGGATGTGCACCTTTTTTCGGTATACCGAAATACCGGTATTTTAGCTCCGGTATTACCGGATATTACCGGTATTTGAGTTTTCGGTATACCGGTATCGGTATTGGTGGTACATCGGTATACCGGTATCGGTATATTATTTGGTCGGTATTTGGATTTCGGTATTGGTGTTTTTTTGTCGCAATTGACCGGATTTGCCGAGAAACGCATGGTAGCGTAGCGCTCATTGGCTCAGAACGTCAGAATCAGAAGCGCGTTATCATTGGCCGAGCTTATTTACCTATTTCAGACTGGTATCAAGCCCGTATTATACGCGTTAGTTTTCGACCACGTACTCTGCAACGGTCATTGGCGTCGTTCAGTTACCACAGCTTCAACGCGGGAAAGTTGGGGGACAGACAGGCCTGCTACGTCCAAATTATAAAAGTGAAAATTGGCTAGAGGTAAGTAAGAATTTGATAAATAAACCGTGCAGTCCCAAATTTTTTTTTTTTTTTTACGGTTTAAATTTTATATTTTTTTAAAAACCCAGTCCAGGTGTTACTCAAAAACCATAGTCCCCCAAAGGGGGGAAATTCCCCTGGGGGAAATTCAGGATTTTTGGGGGAAATTTATCCTGGGGACATCTAAATTTTGCTAGCTTTTGTCGACGAAAAAATCTTTTTAGAATGCGGCTATTGATTTTTTCAAGTATATTGATAACAGAGAAGATAGTGCTGTTTTATTGTTTAAAAGCAAGCACATTTTGTTTTTTGGCTACTTATTTTCCATAACTTGAAGGTGAATTTCCCGGAGGGTTTTGAACGGTTGAAGGGGGAATTATGCCTGTATCCTTATCCCTGTATCATCCTAGCCCCGGGATGTGGGAAAACCTTTTAAATGGGCTCTTCCAATTTGGTCGGGAAATCTCGTTGGGGCAAAACGTACCCTTTTGGGTTTACGTTGGGCCACTCTCTTAACTCTTGACGATCCAGTTTCGGTCCCCCCGTGGGCCGAAACTCCCTTGAGGACACGGGAAAGGGGAGATCTCCAAGACTGATGACGACAACGCCCCAAAGAGTCCTTCTTGGATCAGGAAAGGGCTCCCGGTGGATACCCGTGTTGGAGGCGGTCGTAGGAAAAGACCGGCCCAAAAATGAGGCGGAGTGCCCAAACCGTCAAGACCCTGTGCATGCCCCGCTTGTGCCTCCACCTTTCCCCCTTTCCTTTTCTTCGGCACAGCCAACAACTTCTCGAAACCCCCCGGGCCAGAACAAGCAGGGCCCACAGGGTCCACCATCCCAGTGTATCGGGGGAAAAGTTTCCCGTCCCAGTGCGGGAAAAGTGGCCCTTTGGGGGTGAAGTCTTTTTGATCTTGAGTGTCCGTTTTGAAGCCGTGCCTGCCGCCTAGTCGCCGGAGGGGTTTCTGGAGAGGGTAATTTCGAGATTTTTGGAAAGGGGTCCTCCACAACAGGGCTCCAGGTCCAAAAGGTTGACTCGTCGAGGGCTGACGCGACGCGGGAGGCGAAGAATTTTTTTGGGGGCGCTTGGGATGGGGCGCAGACACTCGGGGAAACCGGAGTAGGAACGAAGCTTCGTCGCCCGGGGACTTGAGGTTGGGGAGGACGGGAAGTCACTGAGCCGCTGCCCCCGAGGATGGTGCCTGGGGCCTTTGCCTACCCTTCTCCCCTTGTTTGTTCTTCCCGAAGCGTTCCCCAACTCCCCCTCCCCGCTGTTACGGATCAGGGCCAGCAGTTGCAGGAGGTGAGTCTTGGCTTTTGCTTTTGGAAAAAAACACCTCCTTTCAAAGGTCATCTGCGCCAGGGCGCACTGGCTCCGATGTCGAAGAGGTCCCCGGGGGGAGTTTGGGAAAATCCTCGCCTGCGTTCCCCTGCTTTTGATGTTTTGGTTTTCCCATCAACTCTCCAACTTCCGCCTCGGGAATCCAACGCTGGGAGGGATCCTTCCCCTGTAAGATGCACAGCAGGCTTCGCACGTTTTCTTAAAGCCCCCCGGGGAAAAAGGCAGGTTCTGTGCAGGTGAATAAGGTGTGCGAAGCACGTCACCTCGCGTCAAAACCCGGGGCATTTGAAAAAAAAATCGGGGGATGTCTAAAACCACCTTTCCCGGTGCACTTTGTGTACTCGGTGCTGAGGACGCCCCTGCGCAAGAGAAAAACCAAAAGATAAATTTTGCGGGCCCTTTTTAAAATCTGCTTGAAACGTTAAAATTTCGCTTACAGTACAAACATATAGTGAATAAAAATAGCCTTGGGGAGTCATTTCCTTTTGAAAATTTTTGAAAAAAAATGTATGTTTGGCCCAGGCTGTATTTTGTTTTTGTTTTAATTACACATCATTCTTTCTTAGTGGTGTGTGTGTGTGTTTTTGTGGTTAGAGTTTTGGTTAAAGATATGATGTAAGGCTTCCCCAAAAACCCCTCGTGAAAAACCCAACAATAAAAAATTTTAAATTTCCCTTTAAACTTTTCTAAATGTGTTTTTCACTGTTGACAGATTGTGGACGCCTCATCTTTTGTGTCTTGGGGGTTTTTAGAGCTGAATCTAACACACAGGTGGCATTAGTAACGCCTTTGGGGTTCGCACAGGAACCTCGGACGGGAAGATCTGCTCAATCCCAAGATGGCGCACCGAACATAATGGCTGCCTTGGGCTATTATGGGTGGGGGCCATTACCACTTTCCCGCATGGTCATCTGCTAAACCCTTGGTTTTTCGGGTGCTGGGAGCGGACGTTTTCGAAAAATATGTCATCGAAAGGTTTTATCGTGGGGTTTGTCTTTTTTGAAATATTTTTTATAATTTCTTATAAGAATGTTCGTTTTATTTTTTTTGTTTTTTTTTTGTTTCCCTTTCACAGGTTAAACAGATCGTGACCTACTTTGTAAACATCAGCTCATCAGATGCTCAGGCGGCGCAGCGTCAGAAAGGCGTCTGGTGCCACTGGAGCTGATCCAGGCAGTGCAGACCCGAGGGAATACACGTTTCTCGCTGCAGCGCTTTGCCGATTTGGAGGATGCGTGAGGGGTTTCTTGCTCTCGAAGGACCTCGACTGCCCCTCCCTGCTGACGCGGGGAATATCAAAATTTTTTTTAGAGTGGGTATGGATGAGTCACCTCATATGTTTTCCAAAATTTCCCCCGGGAACCCTGCAGTTTTGGATAGTAGTCCGAACAATTTTTCATTGCAACACTTTGTTTGAAAACTAAAAAATTGCAATTTTGTGTGTCACAACACACACGTGTGGACAAGACCATGGGTGAATGACACACACACACACCCACACACACACACCACCCCACACCCACCACCCACACACACACACACTGATTTGAGACTGTTTTGCTTGATTTTCTAGAGGACGGCTGTCCCAACTACTTGGTGGCGGGCGGGGGCCCTTTTTGATAAGGCCCCAAAGGAGATCTCTGGTGAGAAATTTTACTCCCAGCATTGTTCTACCCAGGGGAAACTGTCTTGGTGCTGTTGCCAGGGATCCTCCGTCGTGAGGGCGACGTGGCCCCTCATGACATCTGCCGAGCTGCTGCAAGAGATTGACAAACGCTCGTTATTGGAGAATAATTCTCTTCTTGCATCAGCGACATTTTGGCCCTCGCTTCAAGTTGTTTCCTTTTTCAGAATTGATCCCTTAATTTCATACCCGTAGTGTTGTGTATTTTCTTCGATTTTTCTGATTTTTTTTTTTTTTAGGGTTCCCCATCAACCGGAAACACCTGCAGTGGCTCTCAGAGAGTAAATTCGGAGGTGGCAGAGTACACTCCGCGAGAACTACTGCCAAGGATGTCTCGCTCGGCCGTCCAAAGATGTCCCTTTTTGGGATTTACACGACCGCATGTCGAGACGGTCGAACACGAGGGAAATCCCAAAACCAAAACAGAGCGCCCCCGGGAGTAATTTCCCTACTCTGCCCGGGGAGCGTAAAAAAGTCCCCGCTCAAGTTGTCGGACCGGGACAAAACTTTCCCTACGCTGTTCGGTGCTTCAAAAACTGACAGTGATGGGGTCTTCGGTCCCCCCAGAACGCGTTGGGATCCCCCCTGAATGCTATCGCCCGTCATAAGAGAAAACGTTTTTTTCGCCCCCCATATTGATATGCTTATTCATGAGTCAATAGACGCGTGTGGGGGTTTGTAATAAAATAAAATTTTATGTCTATGCATGCTATTTTCAGTAAAACCCTTATAACTCCGTTGTATAACTGGGCTTTTATATAACTCGCATGACAAAGGCAAATTTTTTTTTTTTTTTCACCTATGCTATGCGGTGTAGGGAGTGAGCTACAGGGGGGGATGGGAGGCCCCGGGGGCTCATGAGGGGTGTAATGGTTGGTCTCGCCCATGGTGATGGCGAGGGGAGGATTCTTCTAGTGACCCTGTGTTTGAGGCTCATGCCACCCCTGGTCCTCCCTGCACTGGGAGTCGAAGGTAGAGTTTTTGGACAGGCATAGTGTTTCAGTAATTTAAATGCTCAAGTGATGTAAAATTAATGTGTACGGTAAAAGCACTTATACAATACAGTACAGAGTTGTGATTATAAAGTGTTAACACTTTATAATCACAAAATCTGTACGTATTGTATACAGGCGTACCGTAAACTTAATTTTAATCACTGGCACTTAATTACGCAACACTATGCCCTTCCATTAAATCTACCTTCGACGCCCGTGCATGGGAGGACACAGGGGTGGGGTGAGCCCCAAATAAAAGGGTCATAGAAAATCCTTAATCCACTTAAAAAAATGAATTTATTGTTAAAATGCGACCGAGTGCCCCTAACGGGGTTTACATGTTACAAAAAAGGGTCCCCCTCCGGATTACGTGCCCGCTGTACCCCTTCATTGGTAATTGAGTTTTTATTTTTACGTGACCCGGGTTTTTTTTTTTTGTTTTTTTTTTATTTTATACCCATTCAGGACATTGCATAACTCGGGCACATTTAATTAGGGAAACGCCCGAGCCCCTATCGTGCCCAGTTATAAGGCTTTTACGGTTTTTCTTTTTTTTTTTTATATTATTATTTTTTTTTTTTTTTTTTTTTTTTTTTTTTTTCCCCATATCAGGGGGGGGCATTTGCATAAGCGATATTTAATAATCGGGAAGGGCAGGCCCCTATCGTGCCCCGGTTATAAGGGTTTTACTGACCTTGTAACTGTAAATTTTAAAACTAAATACATGGGAGAAAGTATGTAAATACAAAAACATTTACGAAAGTATTTAAAAACTAAAACTTAAAAAGTATTCAAAAAACATTTTTGATACACAAATTTTTTTTGCCATAAATTAAAAACAAGTTTTTTGAAAGTATTCACTTTTTTAATTTAAAACTAGTAGTACAAAATAAAAAATCTAAAATTTTTAAACTCTTTATTATCTCTCACCTGGGTATTTAATCTTAAACTGCTACCTCTAAAATGTCTGAAATTTTTTTTCCCTTAGGGTTTTTCCCTTTGATTTTGCGTTTCCTTAGAAGTTTCCTTGCAGGGCCCAATTTCCTTAAAATAAGGAAATTTCCAAAAATGAGACACTGGTTCACTGTAACACTAGGATTTCCCGCTAGATAGTTGGGCGGGTTTTTTGGCCTAATTAACTTTAAAAAAAAAAGAAATAGAATAAAAAAGTATTTACATTTTATATGTATATACAATGTTTTTAAAAACCATTAAAGTATTTAATTACTTTTTTACATCAAAATTAATGTATTTATAAAAAAGATTTTTAATACACAAATTTTTTCAAATACAGCCCCGGGTTGGCATATATCCGAAAGTTTTCAGGAATATATGAAAAATATGTCCAAAAATAAAAGTTAAAAGCAAATTTTTTTGAATAAAAATTATTTGTTATTTTTTTATTTAGAGGTTTTCATTATACATCAACAAAGTGTTGTGGGGCCCCACGGACCCCGTATTGATGTTTGTATGTAGTAATGTTAGACAAAAATGTGATTGCAAAATCTAATCTGTTTTGCTGTCGTTGGTCACTGGGCAAAGGTTTCCCCGGGGAGACCACGTTCCGTGTGATTCCAACCCCTTTATGTTCCGGTGATTCCAACCTTTTGTTCCGTGTGTTCCAAACCCTTTTTTGTTTATGTGATTCCAACCCTTTGTGTTCCGTGTGATTCCAAACCCTTTGGTTATGTGTGATTCCAAAAACACTCACACACCACACAAACTCCATGAGTTAGAGTTTGTGGAATGCGGAAACGTTTTCACAGAGTTTTTTTTGGAAACTAATACTCCTAAAATGTTTTACCCCAAAAATTCCCCCCTTTAAATGACTCAATCGACATGGCACCAAGCCGCCTACCACCCCGATTTTCTGCGATTTTGTTAAACCTACTCTCATAAAAAAATTTAATTAAACTGAATTTTTTTTTGTCCTGAAGATGATCAAGTAGTTTATATATTACTATAATTACCTGTTTTAGCGTTGTTTTTTGCTTGTTCGCAAGTATATACGGTTTTAAAAATTTACAAAGCGTTTTTTTTTTGGGCGAGACACAGCGGTACGACACCAGTAAATAAACACTAATGGGGGACTTTATTGTTGGCCATTTTAGATATTTTTGTCATTTGTTCATTTTTAAACCCTACTATGACAGATGAGACACAAAATGACACAGACACTCCCCATAGCCCCCTTTTAAATGCCTGAAACCCGGGTGTAGAAAGTAATATTAAAAGCCACCACACCTCTGTACACAGAAAAAAATTTTTCCTGACACTTAACTGTAATGATGTTTTTTACCTTGAAATTTTCCTTGAAGCGCTTCTGCCTCAAGGGAGCGTTGCCCCTGTTTGGGAAATTTTCCTTTAAGCCTTCTGCCTCAAGGGGGCGTTTTTCCCTCGTTGGATTGTGAGGCAAGGCCACGGCGGTGCTGCCACCCTTTCCTTTTTCCCCTGGTTCCCAGCTGGACGGTTATAGAGTTTTCTTTTTTGTTGGGCCCGGGGTGCTGTATAGGGGGGCACTCCCGGTTGATCGGAGACGGTAGGAATTTGTCCCTTCCCCCTTGAATTTTTTTTTTCTTTACTCCCCATATGTTTTTATATTCTTCGGGGGTTGATTAAAATCCCGCTCCTTTTTTTGTATGCTATTGTGGTTTGGGGGGAAATCTATTCTTTTTGGGGTTTTTTTGGTAGGTGGTTTTTTGACACATTTTCTTCCGTTCTTGGGTTTTTCAGTATTTCCCTTTCCTTTTTAGGCTGTCCTTGGGGCCCTTTTAGCCTATACACTAGAGACAGCTAGCAGACACCTCTCGAGGGTGTCTGTGAGAGAGCGCCTGGTTCGCGGAGATCCATCTCAGCTCTCTACGACGAAATTATTCAAACAAGTTTAATTGGTCCCCTTCAAATGTGTTTGGCCGACGTCACAGAAAACGGTGTTAGGGGGAAACTTTCGTCCTGTGTTAACCCGGGGTTCAATGTATAAATTACAGCGGGAGTGTCTCGGATAATATGGGTTCTCACCCACCTAGGTGTAAGGGTAATGCCACGGGATGAGCCCGCAGCCACGCGCGCAACTTAGTCCCCTCTTTTCCTTTCCCTTTTCGATGCTAACGTCGGGGTTTTATACTGTAAAAGAAATGGCCCCGGGTATAGGAAACTTTATTTAAGGGGGGGGGGCGATGCTGTGGGGAAAAATTGTCTTGGAATGGGCATGTAAAAAAACACCAAAAAAAACAAATACCGATACCGGTAATACCGTATTTAGGTCCGTATCGGTATACGGTATCTTAATTTTTCCCGGTATTTCCGGTATCGGTATTGTTCCCGAAAACCCGGTATCGGCAATACCGGTATTTTTTTAATACCGCACATCACTATTCCCTAATAAAAACCGTTAAGCCGTGGAATGTATCAGTACGAGGCTGCGGAAAATGGGAAAAAACAATGTTTCCCTATTATCTCAAAAACCGGATTTTTTTTTTATAAAACGTTATAGATTAAACAAATCACGATTTCAACAGGCCTCCCTGTGGTGTAAGCAGATTAAAATTACATTGAGAAATGAGCGCAATAAGTGTGTTTTTAGGGCACATTTCCGAAAAAGTATATTCCAGAAATCCAGGGGACGGAGTCATACATGAGTCAAACTCTTGCTAATAATAAATTTGCATTTTTAATAGTAGCATACGATTCCTGCATAGATGCTCTCCATCAAGACATACACTAAATGTTTGCCGGATAAAAGATAGATGTATGGCGCGTCAATAAGCTGCTGGAAAGTGAACATCACAAAGTTGCGTAAAATATAAAAAACTGTTATATCTCAAGATCGGTATAAGCAAAAAAGAAACGGATAGTTGCTTAGGGTCTATCTCGTTGAGCTTAACAAAAAGTATTCAAGGCATATTTGGTCTAGGGTTAATAGTTACATAGTAAAAAATAGGGAAACGCAATAAAGGTAGTATTTGACCATTACGTATAAACAGCCTAAAAATTGGTCGAGTTGTATTATCATACAGACGTATAAATGATCTTTACAACAATTGTACATTTTCCGAAGAACAATAATACATGTTCTATATAATTTTCTCACAGATCATATTTGGGTTTTTAAAAAGGCGTACATATAATTTACGGGGATAAATAAGCTTAAAAAGGCTCAAAAATTTGTTTTTGGTACTATATAGGACAACGAAGCCCTTTTCGTGATCCACCATCAAAAACCCCCCCCGATGAACAAAGTTTCTTTGAAAAATCCGGTGAAAAAAAAATTGGTGAAAATTCTGAGGCCATGTTGGCCCGGAATTATATTGGAAAAAAAATTTTTTTACAAAAGACCAAATTGGTTTTCCCTACAAACTTTGGAGCTGATTTAAAATCTAAAATTTTATTTTTTTTATCCCGTCTAGATTTTGTGTAAAGCAAACACTTTGCAAAATGTCTCCCAAAGTCCGTTTTTGGTTTTAATGCCAGAATATGAAAATTGTTTTCAAGGTTGAGGAAATTTTTGGTAAACTATATACAAATTCTACGTTTTTGATCATAAACTTTACCCCGGTTAGAAACACAAGTTCAAGAATAGCGCTTTTTCGCGACGTTCACCCCCCCTGTTCAGTCTATTCTATACCGTTCCACGGTTCCAGGGGGCTGATGCCGGGGGAAAAAAATCGAGACTGGCCCCGTCCCATTCGTCTTTCCATTGGCGGGGGGATAGAGTGGGCGGTCCTCCGGGAAAAATGCCACATGTTTAAAAAGCGGCTTTTATTTATTAACTTCTCAAGGGGAAAGTTGCGGGATGAACTATGAAAACATTAATGGAAATTTTATTTAATTTACCGTTAATAACACTATCTATAGTCGCCAGCACTAATGTCGCAGGGGGGCATTTTTAGGGTTTTAGCATCATACAGATCAATCAGGCACGTGTGCTTACATTATCTACATATGATTCTCAAACGGGTCCCGCGGCGCATTTGTGCGCCGGTGAATCCCCTAGGTGCCCCGCGTTTTTTTTCAAGATAGGGGGATTTTGCGCTTGAGGTGCATTTTTTTGTTTTTTTATTAAAGATGGAAAATGGAAAATGAAGAGTTAATAGTAACTGGCAGGTAGATGCAAGGCCTTTTAATATATTATAATCTTTGGGTAGATGGATACAAAAAAAAATGAGAATAAATAAATGTTTTTCATTTTAAAAAAAAAATACTTCCCGCTTCCACCACAATACGGTTGAAGGTACGGTACACGTCTGCCCAGTCTGAGCCGCAGCCTGGGTTTTTACGGGTTTACCAAAAATTACTAGTTTTTCACGGTTATGTAAAATTGTTTTTAGCGAATAAAAAGGAAAAAGGATGATGAAGGAAACTGATGCATACGTATATCAGTAACTTTATGAATTTTTGAGTTTGACGTGTTTTTTGTAAACCCCATCGATAAAAAACGAAATTTTGGAACACACGTAGGCAGAGCGTTGGGGGGCACCCCCGTGGTCGGTACTGTGACCCTCAGTAAGTATCACTGTTGGGGTGTTTATGAGTCCAAGTAAAAAAAGGGATAGTACCTCATTAAAAGCAAAAGGAAACTGAAGGCAATAGCGGTAAAGTGCAGTTGATCATGAATCCAAAAGTAAAATGGTCAAGGCCCAAGGCAAAAGTAACAGTAAAAACTGTTAAAAGGGAGTCCTCTCGCCAGACCCTAGTTGGGAAGTGAAAAAATAAATACTTTAAAAAATGAGCATAGTCGTACAGGTCGTGCGAAAAAGTGAAGTGACAGTTGAAAAAACCCGTATCGTGCGGCCGGCGGGCAAAGATAAGTGACGATGAAAGTGATTTTTTGTCATCCGGGTCTGAGTGTGGTAAAAAAAGACAAACACGTGCCAGCAAAAGAAAACCGCAGTAAGTCTTTTCGCCTTATAACGACTTTTTCTTTGGACTTGGGTTACTTGCTGTGTGATAAAAGGGGCCCCCAAGCCAAATGGTTTTTGCGACATTTAGCATAAAAATGAATCTTGACCCCTATGAAAAAAAAGAGACTTTGCAACAAAACATGAAACCCCTCTCCAAAGCCTATAGATTTTTCTTTTAAAAGAACTCTTGAAAGTAACAAACAAAAAAGGTTTTGGGGTTTTAGAAAAAAGGGGAAGGTGGGAAAAAGGGACGAAAACACCCTTTTTTAGTGGGAAACATACAGCAAAAAAAAATGAAACCCCATTCAATTGCAGTCTACTTTTCCTTCCGTTGTGGGGGGCTGTGGTGAAAAAAATTGTTTGGGGGTGGGCTGAAAAGGAAGTGAAAAAAATTCCCCTTAAAGGGCGACACATTTTGGGAACGAATCAAGGGGCTGTCGTCTGTTTGAAAAAAGTGTGTGGAACTCGTGAAAGGGAAAATTAAGCTTTACAAGCGGGGAATCAAAAGACATTGGAGGAAAACCTCAGTTTCTAGTGTCATCCGTTATGTTGCTGATAACAAATAACTGAACATTTTTTTGCGCAAAAAACTTTGGGCAAACCACAGGACGGAGATATTTTCCACGTAACAAATATTGAAAAAAGGCTTTTCTGGGGGAAATGTGTAGGAATTTTCCAATGGCTTTTCCATCCCATGGTGGGGTCGGGAAAAGGTTTTTGTCCCTTTGTCAAAAGGAGAACCCGATTTGATTACACCCCCTTTTTTCTTGCACCGTGAAGCTCTTGTTGAAAAAACCGGACAAGAAATTAAAGTTTGTTCCCGATGATGTTGTGAAATGGGGAAACTTTCTTTTTAAAACAGACAAAGCATTCAAGACTATTTTTATGCTTTTTGAAAAAATGGATCTCCTCACGAAGTCTTCTCCTCCCCACGAAGTCCCGGGGGTTATCAAAAGGCAAGTGTATCCCGGGTCATGAATGAGCGAGGAAATGCCCTTTTTTTTACCCTTTTGGGGGAAAAATGAATTTTGGAATTTTCTTTCTGATGAAATTTTTGGGGTGCAAAATTTTGCTACTTGGCAGACTATTTTAACATCTGAAAAAAGGTTAATGCAAGTAGCCCAGGGAGAATGAAATATGGTAACATTTTACAAATGAAAGCCTTGGGAAAAAAAATTTGGCTTGGAAAGAAAAAAGGGAGGAAAGGGAAAATTACATGTTTTTAAAAGACTGCTGAATTAAATATACAACATTGTTCCACTCATTGCAGCACCTTAAAGCCCAGGAAGGAAAATAGAAAAAAATTTTCAAAAAATTATGTTGAAGTTTTTGACTGGGGTGAGAGATCCATTCTTCACTCCCTTTAGCAAGCCACAACTTTGCATCCTTTTAAGAAGAGGAAATAATCAACATCCTAAAGCCGCACCTAAAACTGCAAAATTTTGGATAGACATTAGAAAGCTTCGGATTCCAAATGGAAAAAAACGCCCCCAAAATCCCAAAAGGGAAAAACCTTGAATTTCAAATCATACTGTGTGAACTGGGATTTTCAGCCCTCACAAATATAAAAAAATAAGAAAAGGAAAAAATTGCTGGTGTTGAAGGGAAATGAGGTGTCTGTCAAAGCCCTCCTAACATAGGCGGAAAATCAAAATCCCTGTTGGAGCAAATCCATATGCAACAGTATGTTATTGTTTTAACAAAAAATTTTTTTTATTACACATTTTTTTCCTTATTCCCTTCATAATATATTATATATATATATTAATTTAATATATATATATATATATATATATATATTTATAATATTTATATATATTATATATAATATATTATATATATATTTTATTATATTATTATTATAATATTAATAAAATATATATAATATATGTTAATATATGTATATATATATAATATAGCTGCTGCGCCGCCGAAGTCCAAGATATAATCTAGTGCGCCGCCGTCCAGTGAAGTTTGAGAACCTCTGATCTACATAACACTATAGCTACATGTCTTCAGTGACACATACAAGTCTATAGTGATGCTAAAATTCGTAATATATGGCGCCTGGTGACATTAGTGCAGTGGCGACTATAGTGTTGTTGACGGTACATTCATTTCCCAAGATGTTGTTTCAACAAATTACGAATATTGTAATTTATCGTGAAATTACTTTAGTCTTATGGTCGGCCATCATGGTGTTTCATGTCTTATCAGTGGCACGAGAAGCTCTGGTCGTCTTCCCCGCTGACTGTAGTGCGCATGCGCCAGTTCTCCTCACACTGGTCCAAGGTGGTCCTGCTCTCTGGGCTGCACCGATCTGGACTGATGTAGACTGGTCCAGCCCGCCTCTCGAAAACAGTCTCCGCCCCGGACTAGTCCAGTCCAGACCGGGCTAGAACGGTCGCGAAAACGCGCTATTTATATACACATGGATTCCTCATGGAGGGGGGCCACCCTCCTTACTGTGATGATTGCTTGGTCCCCTTAACTGTGCGGCACTTGCTGGTCGAGTGTCCTAGTCTTGGGGAACTGCGTGAGCAATTTTTGTCCCAGTGTCGGGGGGCGGACGGTGCTTACCGTCTCTCCCTGGCATTGGGAGAGAGGTGTTTCTCCCCGGGACATGAAGTCCATACCTTTATTGAGAGGGCTGGCCTTCTCAACAAGTTATGATGTTTTAAATATTCTTTTATTATTGCTTTTTATACACTATTGTTCTTTTATATATTTTGATTATATATTAAAATTTGTTTTTTATTATTACTTTTACTGTATCTTATGTAAGCAGGCGTCAATCAATAACCACGCAGTTGCGGCGCCTTAAAACAATAATATCTATCTATCTATCTTATATATTTTGTTTTCTGAAAAATGAATGAGTTTTAAAAGGAGGCTAGACAATTGCACGGATGGGGATAAAAGGTGGATGTAGGTAGTGTTAAGTAACAGGAACTACCACGTGTAGGTCTCACGACCTCTCGTAGCTTCCTTATGTTCTTATGTTCTTAAGTCTCCCTGCAAACCTTTTTATATCAGACTGATCTAATAATGTTACCTATCTTAGTGTCATCAGCAAACATGGTGATGTCACTGCTAAGCCCACTATCTAAGGCGTTGATGTAAACAAAAAATAATAAGTCTGTAGTCTTTTCTTAATCTGATTTATTCGGCCGAGGATACTCGCGGTGGATTTAACTGTTTCATTATTTGTACTTTTTTTCTCACCTTCACTGCTTTTATTAAGTATACATTCATCGTCTTATTACATAATGATGTGAATATAAGCTCAACACAGAGTTATATACCTACGAGAGCGAGTCCCGCATCCCGACTGTATTGTGACGAGAGTGACGCCGCAGCCTAGTGCGGCGACCATCTGGCTTATCAAACCTTATTCCCAACTAAGTTTCTGACACCACCATTTGACATTGAAGGAAATAAAACATAGTGCCACCATCGTCTCTGAGAATATTATGCATCATATTAGATAAATCCGCAACAATAATATCAATGTATACGAACTGACGGCTAAATAAGTAGCGCATGAACAATTTACTCACATTTTTTTCTTCAACTCCTTAGTGCTCAGCTATTTATCATCGTACCCACTTTTGTAAGCACAGGTTCCTGAATGTAGACGCTGTTCTGATTTATGTGGTATATGATTACGTCCCGTTGTGAACATAATCTAGACCTAAGGAATATTGTTCTGAACTTCAATTAAATTGTTAACGACAAAATGCCTATCCTCATCAGCGCTGACCTCACTGACTCCACCCACTGTAGTAAAGACCTGCTGCATCCTGTGTAATCTGATTTCTCCAACAAAAGCCTGGTACTGGACCCACCTCTACCTATAACATTCACCTAAAAAATAACAAATATTCGCCACGGCCCGCCGACTGGTACCCACTGCGCCACAGCGCTCCACGCTGCGGGCGGCACTGCCCGTGTACGGTATGTGATTTGGTTTGGTTATCCAGAAAGGTTGTGTTTTTCGGATGCATGTAGCACGCCAGAGGTACGATTGATTAATTTTCATTTCATCCCGCCGCGCGAGAGGCAACAGCTTGCTCCGGCTCCTGCCGCACCCCAGCCGACCCCACGGCCGGAGATTTTCCGTGGCGGAGTTAATTCGCCCGTAGGATACTTGGGTGGATTAACCACTCTCTTAATCATTATACATTTTTTCTCATCTTCAATGTCTTTCTTAAGATATTTTTGCGTCTTATTACCAGTAAGTGAAGATATATAAGCACACTCGATAGAGAAGAATCTTCTTGTACAATCAAGGAAGCGTAGCTTTGCTTGTTACTCAATCACGCGGGAAGCGAGACCATAGCTGAGGCAGCGCCGGCCTCTCTCAACTGCCGGTTGTTCTTCGTCAGGTGGCAGCCTGTCCCCCACAATATCGGTGAATGCATTCACCATGTAGCGACATGATTGTTCGCCGTCAGGAAGCAGCCTAGCTAGCCATTCCTCAGTCAAGAGGCAGCTCGATATCCTCACCCATGTAGCGACCTCATTGTGTTCTCATTATTTATACATATTTCTCACCTTCACTTTTTCTTTTTACGTTATCTTTTGCGTCTCGTTACACAGTAATGTGAATGAATATCAGCGCACTCGATGAGATACAATTACGTACGAATCTATAGTTGTAAATAAAGGTAGCGTAGCTTTTGCTGTTAATATTGGCCATTCCTTGTCCACCTAGTACCTGTAGCTATAGGTGCAGGGCATGACAGGTCTGGCTTCCGGTTTTTTCCCCTTACTGAATGAAGTTTTAATTTTTCAGTGATTGCATTTGTTATATTTGCATTCCTCTTTATACTGAGAAATCTTCGTATGAAGTCGTCATCGGCATAGCTGGTATTTCATAGTAGCCTTACTATTTAGCCTATAATTAACTTGAGCTTATCTAGATGGAAAATTCATGCTCACACAAATGCCACCATGCCATATATGGTGCAGCAGCTAGTGGGTGGGAAGTAAAAAAATCTGCTCTAGATGAACTCTTAATTGTCTACTTTAAATTAGTTAGACTACAGGTAGCCGTTCCTATTATGCCCTATAGTGAACATGGAACTGTTGAGGTCACAGTAAGGTTTTATGCCTTGAAATGTAATGTACACATCCTAGGATGCAGAAACTGCCGGATGCTAATTGCATTTGTGAGCAATTGCATAATTGACCCTATATAGCATATTAGTATTATCTTCCTATTAAGCCGCTATAGATTTTTTTAAGAACTGACGCTAAGGCGAGTGATATGTTGAGTGATTAATGTAATCATTTACGGGAATATATAGAAGCACAATCGATGAGAGAGAATCTTCTTATTATATGTTGATGCATGATGGAAGAGCTCTCCCACGAGAGAGATGCAAGATAGAAGATATGAAGTAAGATGAGAGACAGGCAGGAGTGTGGATAGACTGATGGAGTTAGCTCCTGTGGTAGGGTGCTGAGTGGAGGAATGACCAGTCGTGTGGCGAAAGTGTAAAAATACATTCTTGGAGGGCGCGCATGACTAGGATTATCCTGTAGTCATTGCAGTAATTCACTTTATTTTTTTAGGTATCCATCCATCCGTCCCTTAGTTGCTTTCAACATAAATTTTTCTACTAGACGGAGGCGGTGGAAACTGGTCTATAATAAAAAGGTCGGCTTTATTTCTCCCTTAAATATGGAAACTGAAATTTACTCTTTACACTAGAGGTTACTTTATGCCTTACGTCAGTCCGTAAGGCATGTAAGTAGACTGTTTTAGTTTTCCACAATTTGTCCCCCCTTTCCTTCAAAATCCAAATGAAAACAGGACAATCTGGGCATGGGACTTTTCCTACCTTTGAAATTAATGTTCCAACGTTTAATAAGAACCTCTACAAAAAAAAAATAACTTGTATATCTCTCAGCACTGTACCCTTTTTTCACACCCTCCTACCGAATAATCTTCCATCAGTAAAGTGCCATATGACCTCCGATGTCTGGCACATTCCCTTTTTTAGCATTAAATTAATCTTCATCGTAAAGACCTCTTGTGTGCATGTGCTACTATATACTCTTGTAGCATACAGGCCCTGAGCTATCTCGTGGTCGTGTGTATATGATTGATTCAATTTATTCCTTAAATTGATGACACTTTGCCACTATCACTTCCGGGTCCATTCCAGGCATCTAAGTTTCATGGGAAAGTGTACTTGTGTTACTCCTACCGTAGATAACACTAACAAAGTCGCCAGGACAGTTTTTTCTATGTACAGACGTGTAGGGCATTAATACTTTACATTTCTACATCATGATTTCAGGAAAGTTAGAAGGGGCTCTCTGTGAGAGTCTGTCATTTTGTGTCTGATCTGTGTCATAAGAGATATGGACTATAACATTATCAATTACAAAAATAATCAAACGAGTAGCGACAACAATAAGGTCGCATCTAGGGGTTAGTATTACTGAGTGTCCTCCGACTCGTCGTCGCGCCGAAAAAAAAAAAGTGCAAAAATTTGAAACCGTATATACACTGCAGATACAACGAGGAAAACCGCTGAAAAGGGTAGATTATACAGTAATGATATAAACTACTGTGATATCTTCAGTGGCACATACAAATTAGTTTAGCGATGCTATAATTCGCAATATTGGCGGCTAGGGACTATACTGTTTACTCGGTACATGTTTATTTTCCTCAACTTTTCCTTGTGCCCTTCATATATCCCGACTTTTTCTCTCTTACTAGCAGGTTATTTGTTCAACTTCTTCCAAGCCATTATCTGTTTCATACATATCTTGTTGTTAGGTTTTCCTCTCCCATTGTTCTTTCCAAAGGTTGCAGTGTCTTCCTCCTAGTTAAATATTTCAACTAGACACCATCTTATTGCTAACCTTTGTATTTTTTTCTTTTTTTTACGTCTTAATTTTGATGGGAAACCACAAAATTATTAAATCTTCATAGTAGTACCAGAGTAGTTGGGAGAGCTGCCGCTTGTATCTTTGTTCTTCATGATGCGCTGCGTTGTCAGGTAAAGGTGAGGTCAAAGTCAACTGGTATGCAATTGATCCTTCCCGTTTTCTGTGACCTCTCATGATCCTATGCACGGATACCATCATACCGAACAAAAAGGAATCTCTACTTTGTAGTTGACCAGACGATTTTTCATATTGGACTCAATGGTCAGAACCATTTCCACGACAAATCCATTGTGCACAGTGCTAAATTGTTGATTTAAAGAACAAATATGTTGATTTAGAATATAAATTCAAAACAGATTTGTGCTTGATTAGAACATATGCTATGTCAAATAGGGAATATATTCGTAAATTCGTGACATACCTAATCAATATGCTAAATTTAGACAATTATGGACAAAAAATAAAATATTACACAGTAGCCTCTGCAGGTTAAATCATTGAGAACTTAAAACTTAGGTCTAGACACCCATAGGACTTCTATAGGCGCCTTAATAAGGAAGATAATACGAATGTGATAATTAGGTCAATTATGCGAATTGCTCAACAAATGCAAAAAATTAGCATCCGGGGCTAGTTTCTGCATCCTCTAGGATGTGTACATTAATTTCAAGCATAAAACCTTACTGTACTCAACAGTTCCAGGTTCACTATAGGGCATATAGGAACGGCTACCGTAGTCTAGACTAAATCTAAAGTGATAAGAGTCAGCTAGAGCAGATTTTTTTAACTCCACCAACTCAGGATGCTCACCATATAGCATGTGCATTTTGTGTGGAGACATGAATTTCCATCCTAGATAAAGCTCAGATAATTATAAGGCTATATAGAGGCTACTATGAAATACCAGATATAACGATGACGACTTAATACGAGATTTCCTCAGATAAGAGGAAGTAATATATAACAAATGCAATCACTGCAAATAAAACTTCATTCATTAGAAAGGGAACAAAGGAAAGCCAGAACCTGTCATGCCTGCAACCTATAGCTACATGTACTAGGTAGGAACAAGGAAGCCAAATGTGACAGCAAGCTACGCTACTTTATTTACAACTATAGATTCGCTACAGTAATTAGTATCTCATCGAGTGGCGACTTATATCCAATTCACATTATGTTGTAACGAGACGCAAAAGATATACGTACAAAAGACAGTGAAGTGAGAAAATAAGTATAAATAATGAGAACAAAAATGAGGTCGCTAATGGTGGAGATATTGCCGAGCTGCCTCTTGACTGACGGCAATGGCAGCTAGGCTGCTTCCGACGGAGAACAAATCATGTCGCTACATGGTGAGATGATTACACCGATATGTGGAAGGACAGGCTGCCACTGAACGGAAGGAACAACAGGCAGTTGAGAGAGGCCGTGCCAGTGGTCTCGCTTCCGTGACCGAGGGGGTCAGGCGGGCCTCATCTTCCGACGGAGAAAATAACATGCTGCGTTACATGTTTAGATACCGCGCTGCCCGGTGACAGGAGGGTTGCAAGGCAATGGCCTCCTGACAGAACGCCACGCCCTGTATACAGCAACCGTAACAGCAAAAGCTACGCTCCTGATTTACAAAGAAGATTCGTCTCTCATCGAGTGTGCTTATATAGATTCACATTACTGGTAATACGACCAAAAAGATATACTTAAGAAAGCAGTGAAGATGAGAAAAATGTATAAATGATGAAGATTGAGTGGGTAAATCCACCCAGAGTATCCTACGGCGAATTAATCTGCCACGGAAATCCCCGGCCGGGGGTGGCTGGGGCTTGAGGCAGGGCCGGAGCAAGCTGGTTTGCCCTCCGCGCGGCTGGATGAAATGAAAATAATACTCGTACCTCTGGCGTCCCTGCATGGCATCGAAAACACAACTTCTGGATAACCAACCCTCTGGAACGCTACACTCCGCAGACCAATCTTATCCCGGCAGCTATGGGGAAGGTTCTGCTTCTCTCGCTCATACTCAACGCACAACAGTGTAACAGCTCGGCCCCTCGGGGCTTCGGGTTGCTGAGCTGATCTAACATTGTTGCCTGGGCTTCACCACTTTCACTCAACGTTCTCTAGACCTGACAGCCACAGTGAGCGGGATTTAGTCCAGTGCTCCGTGTTAAACAGCTAGTCTAGTAACTGATTAGCTGAACTGAACACTGTGTCCATGCATGATTCCGTGAACCCGAGGGCACTCGGCCACAGGGTTTGTAGTGGGCTGCCCAGGAGGTCCTTGTTTTTTGAGATTTTGGGGGGAAGCTCGAGGTAAACAGCGTAGGCTCAACGTGGTTGCGATCATTCTGTCGCTCTTAGCTGTCCCTTGATGAGGTACAAAGTCGAACCCTGCTGGTCCAACTGGCTTAGAACAAGGGGGTGGCATCAGAAAAGCTAGTTAAAGTAAGTACCAAGGGTGGGAAACCTGCTGTTAGGGACGGCGAGACCCTCACGGGGCAGCTCCAAAGGTGTCCTGCGACGCTTATTAGTGGGCTGGGGACACGCTGGTGTGGTAGCTGTGGCCGAGTTTTTGTGTTTGTAGTTTATTTTTTTTTACGTGGCAAGGATGGTATGTCACGTGTTAGCAACTTGTTTATAGGATGAGTAATAAGATGAAATCAAAGACAAAATCTAAACTAACCATTACCGTCATGGGTTTCCCGATTGTATAGGGAAACACTATCGGTAGACGGACAGTACCAGGTACATACCATGAGGCAAGGATGGGTAATGTACCTGTTAGGAACTTGGTAGGATGGGAGTAATAAGATAAATCAAAGCAAAGGTTGGTGATGTTGGTATAGACTGGAGAGTATTCAATTGGCGTCAAGAACACTTAAACCATGATGAACCAATACTTATGAGGAAAGACACCAAAAGGAAACTCAATTAATAACATTGTAATACTAGCAATAACCATGAATATGTATGTACAGCTACAAAGAGAAGACTACGACGATTGAAAAAAAAAAAATTCTGTTTGGGGCGAAATGATATTCCAGTGCTAATATTTCCGTGCTCGATCGACACATAGAGAAGACCTGAGGTGATGGTTGATGTGAAGGCTTATAAACCAGGAAAACCGCACAGCAGTCTCATTAAGAAGTAAGCAAGTGGTAGGGACACATTAACGTACTAGTCCGGCCGACTAAGGACCGATTTCAAGAGGATGGCGGACATGCCGGATCAAAAGCACCAAATTTTGTCAAGCATTTACAGGGTCCTAGCTATGATTTGGAGATGTGGGGAGACAAACGATACGAATCCAATTACTCAGAAGCCTCGATGAACCATTTTTGTGATAACGGCTATTTTCACTTAGAAAAATCTTGAGAAATCAGATTCGCCTTTTAATGGCAAAAGAAATATTCCGTATATGAAATACATCCACTAGTTTGTTTTTTTTTTTCATCCTTTTTATACTTCAAGATCACCTTTTCAATTTTTACCAGGACAAAGTTTTATTACAAAGGAATTTTTGGCTTACATGTATGACCATGATTTCTTAAGTACATTACTTGTTAAGGATGCAACAAGTCTGCAATGTTTTGTTTTTTGTGTTGCAGTTTGAAGAGCCCCAGCCTCATCGTGTGGATTGGGCAGCGTGGCGTCTGCCAGAAGAAAACCTTGAGCCACTTCGCTTCCTAAATGCCATGGAGCGGGGCAAGTCGGCCCAGCTGTCTATGGACTTTCCTGGAGAAAATGCTCATTTAAAAAACTCAACGCTCTGCCATGCCTCTTGCATTTGGTCGCCACAGAGTGGATGAGTTTGATCAGGAACATGCACAGTGGGACAAAACATGTCCGACCAATTCAAAAACACAGAAACTGGAAGGGCGAAGAAGGAGGGGGAGATAGCATCCGCTCCAAAGACCGATCCTCTCCCGCAAATGTTTGACAAGACCACTGCATATTTTTGCACAAAGAAATGGACCCTGCATATTCAAAAACCCCAGGGGCAGATACAATGTTAGCATGGCCCGAGAATTTTTTGGGTTCAGATTTTTTGACCAGGGTTGAAGGTCGGGGACTCATTGCACTGGAGGGCCAAGTACCACTTGCTTGCTTGGTTTGGGTGCGGAATCGTCCCGGTCCCTGATCAGGAACAGGGAAAACCCCAAAGGGTTCCATAAACCCGACAAGAAAGCCCGAGCCCCCCCAAGCACAACACCAAAGGATATTCCATGGGGCGGGTTTACCGTTCCATTTTTTTACCATTCAAACAGGGCCAATCCGAGGAGACAGCCCAGCCCCCCTAAAAAAAACCAAACCCCCGGGCCTAGACTGCCTGAAACTTTAACCCCTGTTCACTGGCATTGGAAAGGAAAACGTGGCTGTGCCCAGGGCTTCGTTGCATCCGACCCTCGTGGACACCTTTGGGGGGGAAAAAAAGGGGCC